>VSMD01087129.1:0-44733 GCA_008750895.1 Mirza zaza | reverse complement strand
AAGTGACAGAGGGAAGAGGCAGTTCCCAAGAAGCTGACACTGTGTCCAGAATGAGAAGTCACAAGGCTGAAGATGCTCGAAGACCCTTAGCTTATTTGGTGAAGCTTCTCTGTAAGTGAGCTCTCCAAAAACACACAGATTAACCCCTCCACGCATGCGTTTATTTCCAAAAACCTGTTCATCGTGGGAAATTTCTGCTGACTAATAACCTCCAGGGAATAAATAGTTCTTGTCGCTCTTCAACCTGCCCCAGCTAGACATCAAACTGTGAAAAAGACCTCAACTGTCTATTAGGTTTAAAGTGTCGTTTTTTCATTTCCTTTAAATCCTTTAATTTCCAATAATCTTTAAAATGTCATGTTTTCTTGCCGCGGGTCTCCCATTGACTCTAGATACATGAATTTTTATAAACAACTGAAATAGGTGTCTTTATTTCTAACTCAGGCAATGATTTCTACCCCCTGTATTTATTGCCTACTGTTAAAAGATATGTAGTCAAGACTATGCTTGGGGGAATCTCACCATAGTTATATGCATGGATGCTCACTTTAGAAATTAGCAGAGCTATCACTGTGTCTCAGATAACAGCCTAGAGTTTGATCACTATAATAGTAAATGCCTAAACGTGCTCAGCAGATCACTAGAAGCATTTAGAAATGAAATTACAAAATTGACCTACGCTAGAAGTAAACAATGAAGTTATTTTACTAGAAATAGGAATTCTACTCATCTCTAATATTGATCCTCAGAAGAACATTTGTGTTTTAGGTAATCCTCATAAAGACTACTATCATTACAAGATTTCTGGCTTAAGGAAATTAAAAATAATCTGTAGAGAGGCAACATTCTAGGAAGCTGAGACAGGAAGCTAGTGAGCTTCAGTCTCAACTGACATCTTTATTTGAGTGCAGAAGTCTGTCAAAGAAACAAACTTTGGAGAGCGAGACCACTGGCTCTTAGAATATTTACATTGCAAAATTTACAAAACACCAGCCTGAATTAAACTTTAAGATTTCTGCATCTCTCTGTTATTGTGTGTCAGAAGCCCCAGCTTGAACTTTCCTTGTGTTCTTGGCTGAGAATCAAAGTTGACCAGGCATGTCTGATATCTGCTGGAGGAGATGAACAGGCAGGTAGCTTTGTGAGCTGAGCCAATCTTCATGAGGGGAAGTCTTATCCTATTCCCACACTGGAATCTGAGCCAAGTGGAGAGTGTGGCTACAGATAAATGTAACTGAGCTATATCTGGCATGTTAGCCTTGGTTCTAGTCTTTGAGTAAGAAAATGTAAGCTTGAGTCAGAAAATCAACATTCTCTCTAGTTCTTCTAAATACTCATGGCTCTGGGGACTGTATCACTTACCACTCTGGGTTTCAGTTTTGCAAGTGTCAGACTGTGGGTTTTGATGCTGTTTCTGGCATTGTCACAGTGGGCATCAGCTGTAGTGACGAACACACAGCCAACAGCCATATTGGAGGGAGTCAGAGCATCAGAATAATATGGCAGATGTTCACAAGATAACTGAAAAGGGACTAGCTTTTTACATCTTCTGCCCTCTCTTCCTCTTCTTCTGCATTTACATAAGCAACATCATGAAAAGCAAGCGAGACCCCCGTCTCTACTAAAAATAGAAAGAAATTAATTGACCAACTAAAAATATATAGAAAAATTAGCCGGGCATGGTAGCACATGCCTGTAGTCCCAGCTACTTGGAAGGCTGAGGCAGGAGGATTGCTTGAGCCCAGGAGTTTGAGGTTGCTGTGAGCTAGGCTGACGCCACGGCACTCACTCTAGCCTGGGCAACAGAGTGAGACTCTGAAAAAAAAAAAAAAAGTTTCTCACATACAGCAGTAGCCTTTAGCTAAGCTCAAGTCTAACAAGGTCATTTCTCTGGCCCGGAATTTTACCTTTTATAAAGTCATATCCTCTCCCTTCCCAGCTGCCTCATAAAGTTGTAAAGCAGTAAGAATGCAGTTTACTGTCTTGGAGCCTTGACCTAGAGAGGAGTCAGTACTGCAAAGTGAAACTAGTCTTTTGTGTTTTAACCTTCCTTGCGCATCACTATAATTGCAAACGTCATTCGGACTTCAGGACTTTTATTGTTGGTGAGGGGTATTAATTTGAAAGCATGCAGCTTGATTTTGGGATAGTCAGTTGAGCTCACAGTGCAAGCTCTGAAAAATTATGCATTTGGTCTGACAGGGCAATAGATACAAAAATCATAATTGGTTAACGAATATGGAACATTTGAATAATATTCCTCTTTCAAATTACTTTCATGGTTTTTCTTCAGTTAGTTTTGCTATTATCACGAATTCCTGTTCGTTTCAACTGCCATTCACCAAAATAGGAAAGATATGGACACTAAATTGAGTGACCCTAAGAAGAACAGGAGAATATACATCTACGATTGCCCTGGACAACAATGAACATGAGCCTGCGGGTGTTCTGGCTCCATTTGGGGCCTTGTTACTGGTCACCAACACTCCTCACGCCATAAGATCTTCAGCTTTATAAATGGCATGTTGTTCAATTGTACTGTTTTTTAACAATCAAATCTGAGACTCTTTACAATAGAAAAAAAAATTTGGCCCACATTCTCTTGTTGCTATAATAATTATATTAGGTTTAATTTCAGTTTTTCCGTTTAATACTCTCTACTTCCATATTCCTTGACACTTTTAAAAAATTTTGTCTTCAATGTATTCACTATAACATATTTATGTTTGTTTTTACTATTATTTAAAAAGCAAACACCTTGGCTTCTTTTTACCAGGAATTATTTTAAAATACACAATTCATAAAAGATTAATCACAAATAACCTTAATAATTAATCTCAATACTTTAAAACACACAAATCACAAATATTCTCTGATTCAGAAAAGATAGTTTTTAATTTACTTTTATTTAAGGTCACTGTAAAGAATTAAACTGCTTTGTCATATAGTACAACAGAGAGATATGATGAGAAATTCCATGTTGAATTCAGGGAACAGAATTTGAGATTCTGCAACTTGTCTTATTGTTGGTCTTTATCCTTAGAAACTAATTCCTTTGCAATAAAAAAAAAAAAGCACGAGCATTAGAATTGTAAAGAACCCTATCTTGTCTCTTTTCTTGTGTTTACCATGGTTCTTGGCATGTAAGTTCATTTATTTAGTCATGATATTGGACAGAGATCTATTGCTTCATCTTGATTCCCCATTTATATTCTATTTCTTCCTCACAACAATGATTGCCATGCTCCTTTTACTGCTCTATTTCTATCTTGATTAGGCAGCTGTTGCTAAATTATCTTAATTCTCACATTCATCACACACAAAGGAAATCAAAAGTGCTTTGAACTTTATTTCAAACAGTTTATACCATTTTTAGAATTATGTTTTAGATGTCTACCTTTTCCAAAGTGCAAATATTCATTCTTTCTCCCCCAAAATTCATGTTTAAAATGTATCATTGTAGGACTTCCACCTTCAGCTATAGAGAACTAAATTGTATCGGACATATATTCTAATGAAAACAAATAGAAAATATTGATAAAATATTTTCCATATTTTTTTCTTTTCTCTTTTTAATTATTATGGGTACCTAATAGCTGTATAACTTTATAAGGTACATGTAATGTTTTGATACAGACATACAATGTGAATTAAATCAGAATAATTGGAGTATACATTATCTCAGGTATTTATTATTTCTTTGTGTTAGGAACATTCCAATTCCACTTGTTTAGTTATTTTAAAGTATACCCTAACTTCTTGTTGATTACAGTCACTTTGCTGTATTATCAACTATTGCTCATTCTTTTTTCTTTTTTATTATGCAACCAGGAATACTGTGTTGAGAGAAATAATTGTTCATTCTATCCAAATATGTAACTGTATTTTGTACCCACTAACCATTCCCACTTTATCCCCCCTTTACTGCTTCCAGTCCCAGCCTCTGGTAACTGTCATTCTACCCTCTGTATCCAGATCAATTGTTTTTAATATTTGGCTCCCACATATGAGTGAGAACATGAAAGATGTGTCACCCTGTGCTTGGCTTATTTCACTTAACATGATGTTTTCCAGTTCCATCTATGTTGTTGCAAATGGCAAGATTTCATTCATTTTGTGGCTATATAATATTCCATCATGTATATGTACCAAAATTTCTTTATCCACTCATCCATTGGTGGACACTTAGGTTAATTTCAAATCTTGGCTTTGAAATTGTGAATGCTGCTGATATAATCATGGAAGTGCAGATATCTTTTAGATATACTGATTTCCCCTCCTTTAGCTATATACCTAGCAGTGGGATTGCTGGATCATATGGTAGTTCTATTTTCAGTTTTTTAAGGAACCTCCATATTGTTCTCCATTGTGGTTATGCTAATTTTCATTCCTACAAACAGTGTACAAGAGTTTCCCTTTCACCATATCCTTGCCAGCATTCATTATTGCCTGTCTTTTGATAAGAGCTGTTTTAATTGGAATGAGATAATATCTTATTATAGCTTTGATTTGCATTTCTCTGATGACTAATGATGTTGAGCATTTTTTTGTATATCTGTTGGCATTTGCATGCCCTCTTTCGAGATATGTCTATTCAGATCCTTTGCCCATTTTTTTAAATTGGATTATTTGATTTTTTCCTATTGAGGTGTTGGAGCTCCTTATATATTCTAGATACTAGTCATTTGTCCAATGGGTAGTTTGCAAATATTTTCTCCCATTCTGTGGGTTGTCTCTTCACTTTTTTCATTGTTTCCTTTGCTGTGCAGAAGCTTTTTAGATTGATGTGATCCCATTTGTCCAATTTTGCTTTGGTTGCCTGTGCTTTGGGGATATTACTTGAAAGAAGTCTCTGTCCAGACCAATGTCCTAAAGTGTTTTGCCAATGTTTTATTTTAGTATTTTCATAGTTTCAAGTCTTAGATGTAAGTCTTTAATCCATTTTGATTTGATTTTTTTTATATGGTGAGAGATAAGATTCTACTTTCATGCTTCTGCATATGGATATCCAGTTTTACCAGCACGGTGTTTATTAAAGAGACTTTTCTTTCCCCACTATGGATTCTTGGCACTTTTGTTGAAGATAAATTCACTATAGATATGTGGATTTATTTCTGAGTTCTATATTCAGTTCCATTGGTCTAAGTTTCTGTTTTTATGCCATGTTGTTTTGATTCCTACAGCTCCGTAGTATAATTTGAAGTCAAGTAATATGATTTCTCTGGTTTTGTTCTTTTTGCTCAATATGACTTTGGCTATTCTTGGTCTTTTGTATGTCCGTACAAATTGTATGATTGTTTTTTTTTTTTATTTCTGTGATGAATGTCATTGGTATTTTGATGGGGATTGCATTGAATCTGCAGATTGTTTTGAGTGCATGGACATTTTAACAATTTAGATTCTTCCAATCAATGAGTTGGAAAATCTTTCCATCTTTTTGTGTTCTCTTCAATTTTTTTTATAAAGTTATATAGTTTTCATTATAGAGATCTTTCACTTCTTTGACTAAATTTATCCCTAGGTATTTTATTATTTTATTTGTAGCCATTATAAATGGGTTTACACTCTTGGGGTTTTTTTCAAATTGTTTACTGTTGACATACAGTAATGCTACTGATATTTGTAGACTGATTTTGTATCCTGTGACCTTACTGAAGTTGTTTATGAATTCCAATTTTTTTTATTTTTTATCTATTTATTTATTTGTTTATTTTGGTGGAGCCTTTAGGTTTCACTAAATATAAGATTATAGCATCTGTAAACAAGGATAATTTGTCTGCTTCCTTTCCAATATGGATGCCCTTTATTTGTTCCTGTTGTCTGATTGCTGTAGCTAAAACTTCCAGTACTATACTGAATAACACTAGTGAAAGTGTGCCCTTGTCTCATTCCAGATCTCGAAAGAAAGGATTTCTGTTTTTTCCCATTCAATGTGATACTTGCTGTGGGTCTGTTATATATGGCTTTTATTGTGTTCAGGTAAGTTCCTTCTATATCCAGTTTTTTGAGAGTTTTTAATCATGAAAAAATATTGAAATTTATTAAATGCTTTTCAGCATCAATTAAAATGAGCATATGGTTTTAGTCATTCATTTTGTTGACATTCTATGTCACATTGATTGATTTGTATAGATTGAAACATTTTTCCATCCCTGGGATGAATCCCACTTGATTATGATGAATAATTTTTTAATGTGTTGTTGAATTTGGCTTACTAATATTTTGTTGAGGGTTTGTGCATGTATGTTCATCAGACATATTGATGTATAGTTTTCTTTTATTGTTGTTGTGTCTTTTTCTGGTTTTGACATCAGGGTGATACAAGCCTCATAGAATGATTTTGGTTGTTTTGTGGTCCTTCCATTTTTTCTAACTTCCTACCTTCCTTTACTATGTAATTTTCTCTGGTAGTATGTTTGAATTTCTTGCTTTTTGTTTTTGTGTATCTGCTGTAGGTTTTTTGATCTGAGGTTACTATGGGGCTTGCAGAAAGTTATAAAGCTGCAGAAAGTTATAATTTATAACCAATTATTTTAAGCATATGATGACTCTACTTACAAATAAACAAGCAAAGAAAAATCTAACAGAAATTCTACACTTTAACTCCATTTCCCCTCAATCCCAGCTTTATAACTTTCTGTTGTTTCCAATTATACCTTTTTGTACTATATATCTTTCAAAAAGTTGTTGTAGTTATTTTTAATAGGTTTTTATTTTAGGCTTCCAACTCAAGACATAAGTAATTTATGCACCACAATTACAACAATAGAATATTCTGTATTTGTGTACTTACTATTACCAGTGAGTTTTATACTATTACCAGTGATTTTTTTATTGCTCATTAACATCCTTTTCTTTTACATTAAAGAACTTTTAGCTTTTCTTGTAGGACAGGTCTGGTGTTGATGAACTACCTCAGCTTTTCTTTGTCTGGAAAAGTCTTTATTTATCCTTCATGCTTGAAGGATATTTTTGCAGAATGCAATATTATAGGGTTAAAGTTTTTTCCTTCAGCACTTTGAATATGTCATGCCCCTCTCTCCTGGTATGAGAGATTTAAATAGGCTGTCTTCAAGCTCACTAATTCTTTATTTTGCTTGGTAAGTTATGCTGTTGAGAGGCTCTGATGCATTTCTCAATTTGTGAATAGGATTCTTAAGCTCTAGAATTTCTGTTTGATTTTTCTTCTTATTACATGCATGCCCACTATCACCATTTCTATTCAATATAGAACCGGAAGTCCTAGCCAAAGAAATCAGGCAAGAGAAAGTAATAAAGGGCATCCAAATTGGAAAGGAGGAATTCAAATTATTTTGCTAGAATTTTATAAATCACACGTGGATTAGTCTGTTAGGGCTCTGTTAGGGCTGCTGTAACAAAATACCACAGATTGGGTGGCTTAAACAGCACAAATTTAATTGTCACAGTTCTGGAGGTTGGAAGTTCAAGGTCAAGGTATCAGCAGGTTGGTTTCCCCTGAGGCCTCTCTCCTTGGCTTGCAATGGCCATCTTATTATCGTGTCCTCACCAGGCCTTTTCTCTGTCATGCACATCCCTCGTGTCTCACTCTCTCCTTATAAAAACACCAGTCATATTAAATTAGGGCTCCACCCTTATGACCTCCTTTAACCTTAATTATCTCCTCAAAGACTCTATCTCCAAATGTAGTCACTGGTATCTATAGTTTCAACGTATAAATTTTAGGGTGAGGAGGACAGAGTTTAGTCCAAAACATTATCCATGCCGATTTTAGATCCAGCCATGTGAATTTCTTTGCCAAACATGGAGGTGAGGAAACACAATGGAGATTCATAAGCCTAGATTCAGCTAAAAGGATGCAACAATGAGGAAGTAACAATCCATAAATCTATCTTTCCAAGAATATACTTAGAAGTTTCAGTCACACAGGCAGTTAAAGTTTTAAAAAACTCACAAAACATGGCCCTGTAAGCTGAAAAAAGTAAAGAGAGAGAGAGAGAGAGAGAGAAAGGACAGATAGCAGCACATCTATCCTTATACCTTCCTTTAGGGTTTGGCAGAGATTGAGGTCAGGAGCAATATACTGGACAGTTTGAAAAAAATATCAAGGATGGAAGGGCTTGGGAATCTGATTATCTGGAAAGAAGTCCCACTGTAGGCTGACTCACACAATGTTGCAGGCAGCCATGGTAAGATAAGGTAAACCACACCAAGTCAACAAATGTGGGTTAAGCATACACCATATGCTTAGGACTGCACCAAACATTTTAAAGATTATATGGAAGATAGAATATGCTTCCTGCTTTCAATGAATGCACAGTCATTTTCAGGGGAAAGAAGCTATAGCCATCAGACAATAGTACTACAATAATGGTTACAGATGGTCACATTTAGGAATCCTCTAATAAGTCATAGAGAAATAATACCTGTTTTTGCTGCAGAGTGTTGTGATACAAACCATGTTTTAAGATTAAGTTTGATATTCAAAAAGGAATGCCCTGCCAAAAATCTTACTTCAATATGTTTCCAAGTATATTTGTACTTGGAAATAAATAATTCATGTCATCTTATGTCAATAAAGCCAAATGCCACATGGATTCCCAGTCTCCCTTCTGTGAGACAACGTATTTATATTTATGGAAACTGAGTTCACATTAACCACCAAGTAAGTGTGTGTCTACTATCTTCTTAAAAAATCCACTGACAAGTGGAAATGACATCAATTAAATGATGCCCAATTTCAACCATTTGGATGATTTTGTTGATTTTACAATTGATTTAATTGAGAGGGATAACTGATTTTATGTCATCCTATTTCTGCATGGCCTTAGGCAAAGAATTCAGATCGGCAGGCCAATTCTCCCTCTTTCATACATGATTTTAGAGCTGAGTATAAAATGTACTTGGTGCTTTGCTCTTCATAGCTAAGAGATGTGTAGGCTGAATGGGTTGTGTTCAGGGCACATTTCACTACACATTATAAAACACTTATAAGATAATAACCATTTTCAATTATATCCAGTCAGGCAGCAATACTCAAAAGTGATTTTAGTAAAATCTCATTCCTATTCTTCCAAATAAGCTGTGCTTTTTAATCTGAAGACATGTTTTTCAAAATGTGGTCACAATTTTCCATGGACATATAAGTTTTTGCCAAAGCTCTGAGGCAGGCCTGTTACTCGACTTTGCTAACAATTCACACTCTTGCCTTCTCTATCATTTTTTTCTTTGCTGCCACTGAGATCCTTATGTAGTCCGACTCATCCTCCACTATTGCTTTACTTTCTCCAGTTTCTCCATCTCTCTCTTTCATTTATTGGTGCCATTTTACTGTCATTTCTCTCTCCTTCCCTTCTTGCTCTTCTCTCTTCTTCCTGATCTTCTTCATATACAATCACAAGAATTTTTTTCTGCCCTCTTGCTGAAACCAGCGTTTAAGAAGAATTTCATTTCACCTACACAGTGTGATCTCAGGGGCAAGTGGAAGCTACTCATGAACAAATAATGACACCTCTGCAGTGACAACAATCTCGTTGTCCAGGTGATGTATGGTGGACAGGTGACCAAAGTTGGGCCAACAATCATAGCTCATTCTTCAGTCCACATGTATTTGCCAAGTATTGGGAAAGGTTAAATGAATTCTTTTAACAGACCAGGTTAAATGAATTCTTTTCTGGTAAATTTTCTGTTGTTGTTGATGAAAAAGACCTTCTTGCCTCTCAGGATGTATACTGAAAAGACATGACTTCAGGGATGTTCAGGGTCACACCCCTTATCTAGAGAAAAACCTGAGGGAGGGAAGCTGTATGAGGAAGGAAGTGATGAGATGCAAAGACAAGATCACTGTGGCACAATTTCCTAATTCAAGTCTATGAGGACAAGAGGACCTCCCTGCTTTCATCACTCATTTCTTCAAGTCTCCTCGAAATCTTTTCAATAAATATTTTTGTTTTATTTGTTTTTAATTATTTTATGTGTTTCTTAGAGTTTAAACTATGTTTCAATTGCTTGCACTTGAATAATTATTAATTAATGTAACTATATTCTTCAGTCCCACTGCTTGCTAAGGCTTTCTGATTTTACAAGTTCCTTTTTTAAATTGCAATGGTATAAAGCAGAGCTTGCACACATTTCTGGTAGAGGTGCCATTGGAAATTACAGGTATAGAGAATGATTTGTCAATATTCATCTGAATGTAAAATGTACCAAATCATTGACCTGGCAATTCTACTTCTAATAATTCATCCTACATATATACTCATAATGTATATATGAGTATAATATTTTGCTATTATTAGTATAAATAATACTGATATTTATAATAGCAAAATATTAAAAATAATATGGAATAATATCCCAAATAATAGGAATAAACTTAACCAAGGAGGTGAAAGACCTATCCATCTGAAAACTATAAAATACTGATGAAAGAAATTGAAGAAGACAGAAATAAATGGAAAGATAGAACATGTTAGTGAACTGGAAGAATCAATATTGTTAAAATTTTTATAGTACTTAAAGTGATCAACAAATTCAGTTCAATCCCTATCAAAATCCCAATGATATATTTTATCAGAAATAGAAATATAATTCTAAAATTCATATGGAACTGCAAAAGACCCTAGATAGACAAAGCTTAATCTTGAAGAAGAAGAACAAAGCTGGAGTTATCACACCACCTGACTTCAAAATATAATACAAAACCTCAGTAATAAAAACACGTGGGAGCTTCCAGATAGCTGAGAATGTGAAGGTTCCTGGAGGATGGCACACCATGGGAGGACATGGAAGCTCCAAACCCCTCCCACCAGACCTTGCCCTATGCATCTCTTCTTCTGCATCCTTTGTATTATCCTTTATAATAAGCTGGTAAATATAAGTAGGTATTTTCCTGAGTTCCATGAGCCAGTCCAGCAAATTACTTGAACCCAAAGAGGGGATTGTGTGAATGCCAACTTGAAGCCAGTTGATCAGAGTTTCCAGAGGCTCAGACGAGACTGTTGTCTTGGACAGGGGAAATTTTGGGGACTGAGCCCTCACCCTCTGGAATGTGACATTATCTCCAGGTAGATAGTGTCTTTAAATTAGAGGACACCCAACTGGTGTCCACTTACTGTTTGATGTGTGAGGAAAAAACCCCACATTTGGTCACAGAAGGCTTCTGCTATGATGATTGTTGTGGTACAAGACAGGAGAAAAACATGATTTAAGAGTTTTTTCCAAGGCAATTGGTGTCAGAGGAATGGAATTTCTAGAACGGCCCTGGCTCAGGGAAACATGTGGTTTGGAAAGAGAAAGAAGAAAAGGGTGAGAGATCAAGGAATTTTTGATATGTATGTGGCCATATGTTTACCCATGATATGGAGCTGCAACTGTGCTACACTCAGTTACTAAAGGTGAAAGTTAACAGTGGAACTTGGAGATAGATCCAACTCTTGGGGATTTGGTTCACTTAAGTGAATATATAGTAGTAACATTCATCAGGTGTCGAGCAAATGGGAGGGAGAGGAGGGGATGGTATGTTCACACTTAATGGGTGCAGTGTGCACCGTCTGAGGGATGGACACAGTTGAAGCTCTGACTCAGGGGGGGCAAAAGCAACATATGTAACCTAAACATGTGTACCCCCATAATACGCTGAAATAAAAAATAAAATTTAAATTTAAAAAAAGAAGAAGAAATGCAAAGTAATAAGAAAAAAGCAAAATATGTAATCCCTTGGTTATTGTTATCTGTAACAGCTAAATTGAAATTAAAAGAGAATGGTGGGTTGGATCTTGATGCTGCATCAAACTTAGATTTTAGTGAGTCCCAGCTCCAGCCCCTAGCCTCAGAGCCACCTCCCAAGGGCATAATTATTCAGGGACAACAGAAAATACCTCTAAGACCTTTGGTTATCAAGAAGGTAGGCAATGTGAGAGAAGGCCAAAACCAAGTAATTGCTGAAAACAGAGGGTCTAGTGTGAAGGAAAAGTTTCATTTTGTAGATTGATATTACCAGCTTCAGGAACCTATACTAAAATGGATTTGGAGAGTAACTAATTTAGAGGCAGTATTCTTGGTTTTAAATGCTTCAAAGTAGAAGAGCGTGTTTGGCTTGATGCAAGATATATATCTCACTATTGAACAATCATAAACAGATATTTATGATCCAGACACACAGCAGGTTATTCCTAAGGAACCAGCCAACCTGATGGACTGGATAAAAGCCACTGTAAAGCCTGTTTATCTTGACAAAGGGGACTGTCTTACTACCCCTATAAATGCCAAGCGAAGAAGCAGCTGATATGCTTCATCTGTAAGCCATGTGGGACTAGCTTTATCATGACCAAGATATTCATCCATTGAATATGCCTGTTATCCAGGTTATGGTAAATGCTGTGTTTAAGTGGGGGGCCTTCTACATGGATGCCCCATGTGACATTACTCCTGCAAAATCAAAGGACAGTCAGAAAAGCCTTATTGAATTTGCTATCTCAACTTCCCCTCACGGGTTTTATAAGTACTAACAAAAACATTAGGTTAATTACAAGACAATGATGAAGGGGTATAGGAAAGAGTCAAAGGACTCATCCCAGGAAGGTGGAAATTTTTAAATGGTTATTAAGACATAGACAAATGGGCTGAGAGAACTCTGGGAGGCTGAGGCAAGCGGAGGATCGTTTGAGTTTAGGAGTTCGAGACCAGCCTGAGCAAAAGGGAGACCCGTCTCTACTAAAAATAGAAAGAAATTAATTGGCCAACTAAAAATATATAGAAAAAATTAGCCGGGCATGGTGGTGCATGCCTGTAGTCCCAGCTACTCAGGAGGCTGCGGCAAAAGGATTGCTTGAGCCCAGGAGTTTGAGGTTGCTGTGAGCTAGGCTGATACCATAGCTCTCTAGCCCAGGCAACAGAGTGAGACTCTGTCTCAAAAAAAACAAAAACAAAAAAAAAGACATAGACAAATGAAGAAAACATCAATGGGGTGAAATTAAGAGGAAAAAGAAAGGGTAAAGTCATGGGGCTCATCCCAGCAGGATGGAATTTTTAGATAGTTATTAGAAATGGAATAAATGACATAGAAATTGATAGAATTACAACAAAGGTCTTAATATAACACCATAGAAAATTGAGTGGACCAAAGGGAGAGTCCCTGCTGGTCTTCCAACATTAAAGGCCCCCAAATTGGTCTGCTGTATTTCCTTCAGTTTGGAGGAATTTAAAAAGCTAGAAGGTTGGCCAAGCATGGTGACTCACACCTGTAATTCCAGTGTTACGGCAACGTGTACAGCTAGTGTGACAGCTCTTGACTGGGGAAAGAACTGAGAGGCACATGAAGAGTTGGAGAACAGTCTTTATTCAGCCAGCAGGCTCAATCCAGCAAGAGTTACAGCTTTCTTCTCATCTTCTGATCTTCTGTCCCCCTTCCTGTTCTCTTCTTGCTTTTATACTCTTGGTAGGGCTGAAAAAGCGTCCAATCCACTACAAGCTTTAACATCCAATCAGCAACAAGCTTTAACAGCCAATCAGCAACAGCTTTCACATCCAATCAGAACAAGCTTTAACATCCAATCAGCAACAGTGGGATTCAAAAATTACCCAATCAGGATCGTGCAGCCAGTGCTGGCAGAAGCACCGCAGGGCCCAGCTGCACTGCAGGGGGGCGGGGCCAGCCCCAGTAGTGCACCTTCCAACTGGCCACGTGGAGTGCTGGCCCGCAGGGATGCAGAGCGATGGGGAGGTAGCAAGCGGCCTTGTCCCAGCACCTGACATTTTCTGTGTCACCAGCACTTTGGGAGGCCAAGGTAGGAGGATCACTTGAGGCCAGGAATTTAAAAGATCACCCCGAGCAACATTGCAAGACACAGTCTCTACAAAAAATTAAAAAAACAAAAAAATTAGCCAGCTGTATTGGCTTGTGCCTGTAGTTTCAGCTACTTGGGAGGCTGAGGCAGGAGGATTGCCTGAGTCCAGAAGTTCAAGGCTGCAGTAAGCTATGATGGTACCACCACTGCTCTTCTGCCAGGGTGACAGAGCAAGATCCCATTTTTAAAAAATAATAATAAATAATTTTTTTTTTTTAGAAAAAGCCAGAAAGCAAAGATTACAATAACAAGGCCCACCTGGAATTGCCTGGGGCAATGGTTAAACTGGTTAATCAAGATAAAGATTAACAAAAAGACCAGAGTCCCTCGGCTCAACCCCTGGCTAGGGACCCAAAGCCTTTTGCACAAGAGAGGATTTAAATTGATCTGGGGGTGCAGAAGAGAAGCTCCTGGTACTAGAACATTAAAATGTAAGAGTTGATAGGATGGAAGTTGGTTTAAACAATCTTTTTGTGAAGTAGCTATGTCTCTTTTATCTGATTGTATTATTGGAATGGACATCATTTCTGACTGGGAAACGCTCCCATACCTATTACTGTAAAACAGAAGGCATGTAAATCTTCGCTCTAAGCAATATTACTTGGGCGTGCTAAATGGGAACCAGCAAGATTGCCCAAGCCCACAGAGTGTAGAGTAGGAGCTGGAGTGCTGATAGGGACAAATTCTCCATTTGATAGCCCTCTGTGAAGTGTTTATTGAGGCTTACAACAAAAGCCTGAGAACACCTCCTAGCAATGACTACTAGGACTGTGGACTAGAAAATTTCCATTTGAGGGGCATTTACTATCTTGTTATGGAACATTAACTGAAGCTACCCCTATGACTGAAGGACATAAAATGACCTTGATAACTGAAAAACCTATGCTGTCCTGGGTGATGTCAGAGAAATGTTTTAATGGGGATGGCAGTGCCCAAAAGAGTTCCAAAACAAAATGGAAATGGTTTATGGATCATGCTACCTAGGGAATGCAAAGAGGAGACACTTATGAGCGAGGAGCCTCTTTTCCCTTAGAACTGTGTGAGGAGCTGGTGGATCCTACAGTGCCCCATTAACAACTCCCAACTAACTAACCGAGAGCTGCTGGGCTTGTGGATGGCAATTCCAAGGTGAATGGACAGCGTCCTGTTTAAAAGGCTGCTACTTTGATTTAAGAAGGTATAAACAAATCAGCTTGGTGGGCTGAACCACACGCTGTTTTCCTAAACAGTAATGGAAGAATTGAACAATGATAGAAGTCCCTGTGCTTGGGTTTTTACTGACTCATGGGCAGTGGCCAATGGCCTGGCTATGCAGTCAGGCAAGAGGGCAAGGGAAACTTGGCCTATTAAAAGGATGCCCATATGGAGCATAGTCCTGTCGAAATTTTAGGGGTGTATTAAAGTAAGACAAGTCAATGCTCATCAGAAGAACTCCCTTCTGGTTTGGAAGGTGACTGGAATCAATAAGGAGATATCCTCGTGTGCTCCCTGGATCCATGAAATGAGTGGATATGGGGATACCATAGCAATGCAGAGATGGGCTGAATCTAGACATGTCCCTTTGCATCTTCTCAAGAACATAACGCCAATAAGAACTGTTCTATTTGTCAGCAAGAGAGACAGATACTGCCTATGGCTATAGGGCAAAGTCCCTGCCGGGAAGGGTCCTGAACATAGCTGGTGAGTGAGACTGATGCTGGCAGCTCTTAGGGGCTGCAAATGGGTCTTGACAGGAATAGACATTGCCTCTAGAGGGGGCTTTGGTTATCCAGTAGAACATGCAAATACTAAGTGCCAAAAAAAAATACAGAACAGAAGATATTGCATAGATTTGGATGGTCGACCATAATTTCTTCAGACCCAGGTACATACGGTACAGGCATAATGTCCAACAATGGACAGAGAGATACCCTTCTGAGAGTAATAGTTTGATAGAGAAGTAGAACAGGGGCTAAAAGAGTGTCCCCATTAGATTGTTCTCTGTTTTTCTGGCTGATCTGGAGAAGAAGAGGTGGGGAGGATACTGATATGATTATGTAGTTCTTGCCAAGGGAGAAATACACTGATATAATGACTGTATTTTTTTCTTTCTTCCCCAAATCACCTCAAAAAGAATTTTTTTCTCCCCTACCTGATGCAATAGTCCTAGGGATGGGCTGTGCCTTCACTTCATCTGGAAAAATTGAAATAAATTGTGAATGCAGCTATATTGCATGGTGGTAAAAATGGCTCACTAAATGAGAACCAATGTAACCTACCATATGTAAGTGGAAATGGATTGAGGGAGAGGCACTTGCTAGACTAGTATTGCTACCAGCAATATGGACCAGCACAGTGCCTGAACCTAACGTCCCTTCCAAAGGTGGGAAAGTTTGGGTTAAAAAATAAATGAAAAAAGGAGAAAAGGAGGAATAATACCTGAGGGTAAAGAAATGAAGAAATGGGTTATATATTGAGGGAAATCCAATATTTACATTTATACCTCAAAAGAGACTCAGAGCAAAAGATGACATTGCCTCTTAGCTCAATTGTGTCAGATGCCTGAAAGGGTAAAGCTATATATTTGCCAAGACCACCCCTGCTTTTAGAACCTGACAAGACTGAATGGAAACCTGCAAACCTGAGTGATCTCATCCTGGGAGATATTCAGATAATATGATGAACTGGACAATGACTAATGATTGTGTATATTCTTATTTTTTTTTGAGACAGAGTCTCACTTTGTTGCCCAGGCTAGAGTGAGTGCCGTGGCGTCAGCCTAGCTCACAGCAACCTCAAACTCCTGGGCTCAAGCAATCCTACTGCCTCAGCCTCCCAAGTAGCTGGGACTACAGGCATGTGCCACCATGCCCTGCTAATTTTTTCTATATATATTAGTTGGCCAATTAATTTCTTTCTATTTATAGTAGAGATGGGGCTCACTCTTGCTCAGGCTGGTTTCAAACTCCTGACCTTGAGCGATCCGCCTGCCTCAGCCTCCCAGAGAGCTAGGATTACAAGTGTGAGCCACTGCTCCTGGCCATGTATATTCTTTTGATATAAAGCATCTGTGTCAAAACAAAAAGGAGGTACTCCGCTATTCTATGAGATATATATATATATATATTCATCTATACTTCCTATCTCATAACTCCCATTGTCCTTGTTTTGGTTGTTTGTTATAATGTTAGACGTAGGCCTCAGGAGCAGGTCGAGAAATAGAATCTCTCTGACCTTCGCTTGCCTCAAGGCAGGACTCTGTTCTTTCCCTACCTTTCTAAATCATAAGACCCTCATTCCAGAGAGGGTCATGCCCCATACCCTGAAGGCTAGTCACATTTTCACAAGATTGTCCACAAAAACCCATGAGGCCTAGGTTCTGAAAGCTTCTGAAGAGCTGACAACATGGTGTTTCCTGGTGGGTGGCAGCCTAGAAGAACATGGAAGCTCCATGCCCCTTCCCCATACTGTGCCCTACTCATCTCTCCATCTGTATCCTTTGTAATATCCTTTAATATCAACCAATAAACCTAATAAAATAAAATTAAAACAGTATGGTATTAGCATAAGAACAGATATACAGACAAATGAATCAGAATAGAGAGCTCAGAAACAAAACCTCACATATATGGTCAAATAATCTCCAAAAGGGTGCCAAAAATGTAAAATGGAGAAAGAATAGCCTCTTCCATACATGGTGTTGGAAAAACACAGATATCCACTAGCAAAGGAATGACATTGGACCCTTATCTCACACCATACACAAAAATCAACTCAAAATGGACTGAATACTTAAATGTAACACCTAAAAACTTAAAATTCCTAGAAGAAAAGATAGGGGGAAAGCTTCTTTACGTTGTTCTTAGCACTGATTTTTTGGATACAACAACAAAAGCACAGGCAACCAAAGCAAAAATAGACAAGTGTCGACCTAAATAAGCAACTGAGGCAAAAATCTCAACTAATGGAGGTTTATGAGGTCAAAGTTGAGATGCACCCGGGAAAAACAGGAACCACACACAGACCTGTGACTGCTTTTCTGAAGGGGAATTTGGAAGCTTCAGTATTTAAAGGCATATGGAGAGAAAAAAAGGAAAAAAAAATGAGAGGAGGCCTGTTTTGGGGCAAAATGGTTATATTCCTGTGAGGCCCAGGAAATCTGCATTTTACATATGGTAAATGTTAGACTAGATAAGAGAAGTGAAGGAAGCATCTATTATGTAGCTTTTCCTGGGTAGGTGGAATAATGTCTGAACATGTTTTATCTCCTGTATCTATAAAGATAAACTTAGAATCGATTATTTGTGTGGGATCGAACAGATTTAGTTTTAGGAGCTAGACAGAGCTTGCAGACCTAAAGTTATAATTTACATGTCCTTGCTCATGGGAGAACTGCAAGGAATTCTCTTAATGAATGATCTGTGGGGTGGCCAGTTCTTCACAGGCATCTGAGGCCTTTACCTTCCCTTTTGCATAAGGAGTTGTGTGTTGTGTGGGAGGTCCTAAGATTTGATTTGATTTTTACATAAGATTGCATCCAGCTAAGAAACTTCTGCACAGCCAAGGGAATAATAAAAAAAAAAAGAAAGAAAAAAAGAAAGACAACCTACAGAATGGGAGAAAAAATATTGCAAATCATATGTCTGATAAGGAGTTAATACCCAAAATACATAAGGAGCACATACAACTCAATGGCAAAAAACACAACCCAATTTAAAAATAGGCAAAGGACCTATGGAGACATAGACATTTCTCCAAAGACGACAAACAAATGGCCACAGGCATGCTAAAATATGCTGAAACAAAATAATAAAACTAAATTAAATTAAATTTAAAAAATTAAAAAACGTGCTTAGTATCATCAGTCATCAATGCTCATCAAAACCACAATGAGATCTCACCCCATACCGATTAGATGGTTATTATCAAAATGACAAAAGATAACAAGTATTGACAGGGATTGGAGAAAAGGGAAACTTTGTACAGTGTTTCTCGGAATGTAAATCAGTATAGCCATTGTGAAAAGTGGTACGGCAGTTCTTCAAACAAATAAAACACAGAGCTATCAGGTGATCAGCAATCCTGGTTCGTAGATGGCGTCTTCTTGCTGTACCCTCACATAGTGGAAACACCTAACTGGCTTGCTGTGGTCTCTCTTATAGTGGCATGATGACCTATCACCTCACAAAGGCCCACCTCCTGATACCAGCATCTTCAAGGTTAGGATTTTAACATACGAATTTTAAGGGGTCACAAAAATTTAGACTATAGGACAGACACACACTTTGCAATTAGAAGTAATCAATGAGATAAAAATGAAAGCTGAGGAGGGTTTCTGGGAAATATTTTGACCTTTTTCCTTACTCTTCTCTACAGATCAGAAAGAGGATGCAGTAACTTCAACAGCTGGGACTTCAAAGCAAGTTTAAGATGAAAGTCATGAGCTAAGGATGGTAAAGCAGGAAGATGCAAGTAGTCAAGGGTCCTGATGATCACAGCACCACCACAATAGTACTTGACTTCCCACCTCCAATTTCTTGTACCTTGAGAAATAAGTAAACCTCTCTTGTTTAAGCCACTTTAAGTGGATTACTGCTTCCAGCAGCTGAATGCCATTCCTATCCACTAAGGATGGAATTCCAAGGAAGTCGTAGAAGGAAAATCACTGAGCAGCAGGTAAGTTAAGATGAGATGTTAGAGAGAGGACATGAACTGCTAAAATTGGTCCTGAAACAATCACTCAGGTAAGAGAGTGACAATTTTTAAGTGTTTAAGACTAAAAGACAATGTTATCATAGGCTTTGTGGAATTTTTTTCTGAATTTAACCTTTTTCTTTTTCTATTTAACATTTAATCCTTCTTGAGCTTTGTCTTAATTGAAATGTAATATAGAAATGTGAGTCATGACACTCCTCATGATCCTCAACAAGACTTTGACCTTGCAGTCTGGGCAGGATAACCTGAGACTCTGAAAAACTGCAAAAGGAAACATGAGAGTGCTATATGAGCTAAAGAATTAAAAATACACATTATGAGAACCCACAATAAAATAACTAAAGAAAAAAAAATCACTCAGAAAAAATTAACACTTTATTTTATGGATGATTTAAAGATTGATAGCCTTTCATGATCTTTATCACTATGGTAAATTCCTAATAGTGAAATCTGAGTTTACCAAATAGGCTTTATATTTTTTAAAAAACATTTTTACTTTCTAAAATAAATTGTTATTAGACTACTTTCATAGTAAATTGTCCTCTCTGTTGAATAATGTAAAATAAAAAAATGTTAATTTTTGAATAAGTAATTACTGGAATAATTGAGTACAGTCTATCACTACATGAAGGATGATTATAAAGTTTTTTAATGGGAAATAAATATTAAGATATGAGGTTAAGGATTTCATTTTTTCTTATAGTACAGATGATGATGACCACTGAGATTAACTATTTCAATAATTAATTCTTATTAATTAATCTTTATTAATATTATTAATCTTTAGTTTTTAAAGCTAAACATATCATTGTTTTCCCAATGTTAGAGATACTATTGTGTTACCTGGAATTCAATTTTTATCACATACTTTGTTTTTAATTCTTAGTTTTGTTTCTTTCGCAGCTGCTTGTCTCTTTTTAATTTTAGAAGGTCAAGGAGAAATATATGAGAAGCAAAGTAATTTTAAATGAGACTCATCATTTAAGATTACAGGAAGAAATAAAGTCAAGAATGTCAGAGTTCCTGGCTCCGTGCTCTCAGAGCAGGCCCTATAACTGGCAGGATTGAGAGCAGTCAGGACGTTTTAAGAAGCTCTCCTGCGTTGATTTATCCACCACTGCCTGAAGCCAGACGTCACAATGATTCACCTCAGCCATCCAAAACCTCATCAGAGGTCTAGTACAAAAGGCCTTATGTTTCTAATTATCGTGACTTGCTTCCAGTGGAGAGACAGATCTTTCAGGGTAAATTGGAATCTATGAAAGTATGAACGCGTAAATAGACTGAATCAGAACCATTTTTGTCATTCAAAATATCAGAAATTTTCATGGAATGCAAGTATTACACAATGAGTGTAGTTGTGTGATATTATAATCCTTTCAGTGAGAAAGTCATCCTGAAGAAGTAGAAATTAATTAGTTAATTAATTAATATAATTAAATGTGTTGTTCATTTATGACTAATGTAAATGTATAAAATAATAACACAAATGAATGAGAAAATTATTAATTAAATTTATAGATCAATTGCCCATACTTTATGTATTAATACATTTTAAAGTGATGACTCACATTACAACTTACTTGGCATATTTAAATCCAGAGACTGTGTCTTCCCAAATGCAATATAATATGTCTTCCCCTCAACTCTACAACTTAAATCACTCAGAAAACTGAAAGTTATCATTGCATGGAATTTTTACCTTAAGTCCTAGTAGAGTTTTTGGAATATCACAAGTTTTCTAATCTTAAATTGTTCAAATCATAAAAACAATCCTGCATCCTGAATCTTCACGCATACAACATCAGAAGTTAATAAGTGTCATCACAAATGATGCTTTCTCCTCTGAGTTTTTTCTGCTTTCACCCCATTCTTAATCTGTTCTTCAGTTATAGGATTACTTGAAGTTCTTGAAAATACTCTTCCTTTTGAGATCACCACAATATCATCTATGCTGTTCTTTTGGCTGAGGGAGTGACTTTCTTTGGCTTGTCTTATCGATGACACCCTTTTCTTCCAGAAAGGGAGGGAAGGAGGAAAGGAAGAAGGAAGAGAGGGAGGTAGAGACATTAATACACAATGGAAAATAGGACCCACCTGCTTTTAGTCCAAATGTAAGTTTTCCCAACCTTTATCTCTACTCCTTTTCATTATCTTGCACTGAATTGTGGAGAATAGACAATAAATAAGCAAGTAAATATGTTTATTATATGTCTAGTCTATACATATGACTAGAAAGCAAAATAAACCAATGAAAACAGATAAAGAGAAATGAGGGAACATGATTTTACTCAAGGTGATCAGGGAAGTGTTTGCTGAGGAGACAGTTTTGAAAAGAGATCTGATTAAATTGAATGAGCCATGTAAAATCAAATGGGAAGAGCATTCTAAGTAGAGAGAAGAGCCAGTGCAAAGATGCTGCTGTGGAAATGAACTTGGCTTGTCCCAGGAACAGCAAAAAGACCAGTGTGTGAGTTGAGTGTAGAGAGAAAGAAAATGAAGTCATAGAAATAAACCAGATTATGCAGGGCCTTGTAGGCCATGGTAAGCACCTGAGATTATGTTGTGATTTTAACCTATTGGATTGCTTTGAGCAGGGGATGAAACCGACATTCAATTAACTGAATTGGGCTGATGCTTTTGCAGCAGCCAAGTGAGAGGCTATATGGCCTGGCCAGTGTGGCAGCAATTGAAGAGTTGAGTTCAGGGTATACTCAAGTTCAGGTTATATTTTTTTAAGGTTGAGATGCCTGCACTGCTCATGGTTAGATCATCGTTTGGTCATGAGGTAGAGGGTGTCATTCATTGAGATAGTGGGACCATATAAAGGTTGTGGGGGAAACCAATGATTTAGGATACAAGAAGTTTAATAGAGGGGTTTATTAGACATTCACATGTAGGGGTCAAGTAGGCAGTTCAGGGACACAATGAGTGCTTGAGATATAAAGTGAATATTGCAGGTATAGAGATGGTATTTAAAGCTATGAGATTGAATCAGATTATCCAGGACATGAGTTTAAATAGAGAAAAAAAGACTCAGGGATGAGCACTAGCATGCTCCAATATTAAAGTTGTTCAGGAGATGAGAAGAAACCAGAAAAGAAGCAACCAGTGAGGTAATATAGGAGGTATGCAGGCCTCCAAGGAGAGTTGCATTGTTTTGAAATCAAGTGAAGAAAATATTCAAGAAGGCAGGATAGGCTAGGTGCAGTGGCTCATGCCTGTAATGCTAGCACTCTGGGAGGCTGAGGCGGGTGGATTGTTTGAGCTCAGGTTCAAGACCAGCCTGAGCAAGAGCGAGACCCCATCTCTACTTTAAATAGAAAGAAATTAATTGGCCAACTAATATACATAGAAAAAATTAGCCGGGCATGGTGGCGCATGCCTGTAGTCCCAGCTACTCGGGATGCTGAGGCAGAAGGATCGCTTGAGCCCAGGAGTTTGAGGTTGCTGTGAGCTAGGCTGACGCCACAACACTCTAGCCTGGGTAACAGAATGAGACTCTGACTCAAAAATAAATAAATAAATAAGGCAGGATATATAAATGGAGTTAAATGCTATTAAGAGATCTAGTAAGAGGGGACTTTATATTATGCCTTGGGTTTCAAAAGATAGAGACACAGATCACTTATTTGAGAGCAATTACAGTGGAGTAACAGAAATGAAACTGATTGGAATGTGTTGAAGAGAGAACAGAAAATGAGTAAAGGGAGAAAATGGGTATATATAGGTCTTTGGAGGACTTTTGCTATAAAATGGATCATGCAATAGGAGGTAGAAGGCAATGTGGATCTATGAAGTGTTATTTTTAATGAGAAATGATATATAGATATATAGCCATATAATATATACTTATTACACGGTAGAGGAGAACTTGAAAAAGCTGAGGAGCAATGAGCTAATTACAGGATGTTCTTGTTACAATTGATGGCATATATTGGTCATGTGATGAGCAAGACTTGGGTAGGAGCACAGACTATTCAACTGTAGTTAGAGAAAAGGAGGCAGAATAAGGACATAGTGATGCTAGTAGGTGAGCAGAGTTGGAGGTGCAAAGATGAAATTGTTTTCTTGTGTTGCTCAGATGTTCTCAGGGAAATAGATAAAATCAGCTGAGAGGAGCAGAGAGAGTTAGTAGAGGTTTGGAGTAAGATGAAAACAGAGGAAACAGTTTTCTCAGAAGTTGGAGAGTGAATGGATACTTTCTGCTTTCTTGTCTACATCTACGGTTGAATAGTCCATGCTCTTACCCAAATCTTGCCCATCCTGTGACCAGTGGATACCATCCATGCTAACGTTAAGAATCTCCTGCAGTTAGAGCACTGCTCATTAGAATTTTCAATTTCTTCTTCTCAACTGAGTTTTTACTAGACAATCCTGAGGACCACTCAAGATTTATAGTCATAAATTTAAAATGAGAACAAAAAGTTGGATGTTTTTCTCCAGCCACATTAAGCTGACTGGGTGCAGGTAGTGAATGGATATAAATTTAAATTTTAAAAGATTGACATTTTACTAGGTGAGTACAATTGATGCAGAGAATAGCAGGAAAGTTAGGTTGTCTACTGCTTCAGCTCCTCTCAGCTAATCATCTCAGCCTGTAACCTAGGCTGCTAATTCCTGCTACCCTTGCTGCTCCCTGCATGTATAAACACACACACACACACACACACACACACACACACACACACACACCAGATAAACATAGATTTTACAGGTCAACACAATGCCATAAATTTACTGCACACTTGCCCTTGCTGTGTAGAAGCCTTTCAAGATCTTCTTTCAGATGTTCTTTTTCTTTTTTAAAAATTTTTATGGATGCACAATAGTTATACATATTTATGGGGTACATGTAATATTTTGTACAAGCAAACAATAATCACATCTGGGCAACTGGGGTATCCATCACCTCAAACATGTATTGTTTCTTTGTATTGGGAACATTCTAAATCTCTTCTAGTTATTTTGAAACATAGAATAAATCATTGTTCACTGTAGTCATATGTATAGTGTATATATACCACATTTGTTTTATCCATCATCTATTGATAAACATTAATATTGATTCTATATCTTGTCTATTGTGAATAGTGCTGCAATAAGTGTGGAAGTAAAGATATCATTCAGATATACAGATTTCCTTTCTTTTGTATATATACCCAGTAGTGGGATTGCTGGATCATATAGTAGTTCTATTTTTAGTTTTTTGAAGAACCTCCGTGCTGTTTTCCCTAGTGGCTATACAAATTTATATCCCCACCAACAATATGCAAACATTTTCCTTTGTGTACATCATAGCCAATATTCATTATTGCCTGTCTTGTTTTTATGATAGCCATTTTGACTAGAGTGAGATGATATTTCATTGTGGATTTGATTTGCATTCACTGATTATTAGTGTTGCTGAGCATTTTTTCACATACCTGTTGGCCATTTATATGTCTTCTTTTGAGAAATGTCTATAGATTTTTGCCCATTTTTAAAATCAGGTTATTTGTCTTTTTGCTATTGAGTTGCTTGAGTTCCTTACATATTCTGGTTATTAAGCCCTTGTCAGTTAAAGAGTTTGAAAATATTTTCTTCTATTCTGTAGGTTGTCTCTTCCCTTTGTTGATCGTTTCTCTTGAAGTTTTTAAATCATTTTTAAGTTGAACTCTCATGAGGAGACAAAGACACAGCATCTGACTGACAAATCAAAACAGCTCTTGATCATTCTCTGGAAATCCTGGAAACCAGGTAACAGATATGATTAAAAGCATATAGACAACTTGCTGTTTTGTAATTTATGATGCAAAAATAATGACCAAACCTTACAACTACTGACAAAAATAGAAACATTAGTGAATATACTTTGGTAGGAGGTAGAAGAATATAGTAATAAGTATGTTTTTATGGAAGAATATAATTATAAATTTTTTGTTCTTAGATATAGGGTCTCACTGTCACCTAGGCTAGAATGCAGTGGTGTGATCATAGCTCACTTCAGCCTTGCATTTTTGGGCTCAAGCAATCCTCCTGCCACAGCCTCCCAAGTAGCTGGGACTACGGGCACATGCCACCATACTCAGATAATTTTTCTTTTTTTTTTTTTTTGTAAAGGTGAGGTCTAGCTATATTACCCAGGCTGGTCTCAAGTAGTTATCCTGCCTTGGCCTCCCAAAGTACTGAGATTACAGGTGTGAACCATGACACTCAGCTGAATCATGAATTTTAATATTAATTCTACATACTATTCCCAAGAATTCCACTGTTAAGGTTGATCATGTTTAGTAAAGAGATCAATAAAACATTTGGCTTAGACCTAATATATGTAGATGTTGGTAGTGATCCCTCCTGTAGTATAAAATTATAATGAAAAATAAGTGCATATTATGACTACTAGAAAAATCTCATTGAGATGTTTCATAGATATTCAGACTCATAAACAAGTATGAATAAGGATATTTACTATTCTCCTATCAATGATGTCTATTATAATATTCTAATATGACCCTAAATGTAGTTGAGTATTTGCTCCAAAATTATATGGCAATATATAATTTAGAGTTGATAGAAAGAGCTAGAAGAGCTATATACCACAACTGACTATGTGTGAAAAATGAAAAGAAAGACACTAATACACCACGTGTGGTATAAATACAGTTTGAGTACTCTACATAGTTGCTAATATTACAATGTTGTTCTTAAAGTGTCTTTCTGATTTGTTTTTCACTTACTAGATCATTCATGATCATGATATTTTACTTAGTTTATTTGAGAAAAAAAGAGAAAGATTTCATGTGAATATTTTAGCATTACTAGAAAAACAAGGTAACAATGTACTCTTTCAAGTGCCTGTTTACTGGCATTTATTTACACAAGTAGGAAAATAAAAGTGAGCCATATCTAACAAATGCATTTGTTGAAATATCTCTTCATTTATATTCTTCTCTTTGTAAACTTGTTTCTCCTTAGCTGACATTAGGATCTCAAGAAAGGAGGCACAGTGGATACAATCACAGAAATGAGACATTGATTTTGCTGGGAGACAGGAAGAGGATGCAGAGATTTCCCAAGAGGCCACAAGAGATGCTAAGAAGAGAAGAAATGAAGATGGTGAAAGAGGTTGACTCCTGTCCTCATTTTTCCTTTTTGGAAAAATCCTACTGGGAATGGTGGATCCTGAGAAAAAGAGAGGGAAGATCGTGACATGTTTATCATGGGAAGACTGCAAATCTCTAGAGCAGGAGTCAGCAAATTTCTGTAAAGTGACAGATAAATATTTTAGGTTTTGTGGCCCATATGGTCTCTGTTGCAACTGCTCACCTCTGCCCTCGAAGCATGAAAGTAGCCATATGTAACACACAAATGAATGTGTGTCTGTGTTCCAGTAAAACTTTTTACGACATCAAGTGGCAGGTGGATTTAACCTACAGGCTGTATTTTGCATACCCCTGCTCTAAGGGAAGCCCCCACATGGCCATGTTCAACTTGGCGTGTCAAGAATTGTATAGTGTTGGCAGTGAGAAGTGATTAGAGAGAGAGCCTAAGGTTGCCCCTGGGTCCACTCCAATTATGGGGACTGTGGAGGGATGTCACTAGTTTCCTTATACCCTCATAGATACAGTGGACCATCAGAAGCTTAAGTGATCAGGATAAAGATAATGCTATGTGCATGTACTCACCAGCAAATTGGTATTAAGGGATCAACACCTAAGTGGACATACAGGAATAACATTTATTGGGTGTCACCCAGGTGGGAGAGGGGAGGAGGGGATGGGCATATACAAATATAATGAGTAAGATGTGCAACTTCTGGGGGGTGGTCATGCTTGAAGCTCTGACTCAAGGGGGGAAGGGGGCATGGGCAATATACATAACCCTAACATTTGTATCCTCATAATATGCTGTAATAAAATAAAATAAAATAAAAAGAGAGAGAGAAAAGAAAAAGATAATGCTATGTGTAGGGATTTTATGACTGGTGGCAAAAGGCAGGAACCGTGTACTCCAATAGTAGATGTCAGCCTAATGCCCAAACATCCATTAATCCACCACGGCAGTCACTAACTCAGAGAACACACAGAACTGGTCATTCTTCAGCAGAGATCCAGAGAGAATCACTTTATTCCAAATACTTTGTCTCCTGACACCACCATGAGGTCACACAAAAACCCACATCATATTACCAGAAGGCATCTTGGAAAACAACTGAGGCAGAAAAAAATTTTGAAAAATTAAATTGTCCCAAAGAGAATGTTACAAAGTTACCTAAAGAAACTGTTTAAACTGCTGGATTTAAAAGAGTTTATTTTACTATATTATAAATTAATACAGGGAGGTATGGGTGGGATACGTGAGGACTGTGTTTTATCCTACAGTGTCAAGACATTGTGAGGAAGATTACATAAATTATATTGTAGGAATTAAAGAAACACTTTTATTTGAACAGATAAATATTAAAAACAAATATTTAACCCTATTACACATGATTTCACATAGAGTTATTTCTTTTTTCTTTTTTTTTTTTTTTTTATGAGACAGAGTCTTGCTTTGTTGCCGAGGCTAGAGTGAGTGCCATGGTGTCAGCCTAGCTCACAGCAACCTCAACCTCCTGGGCTCAAGCAATCTTCCTGCCTCAGCCTCCCGAGTAGCTGAGACTACAGGCATGTGCCACCATGCCCAGCTAATTTTATATATATATATTAGTAGGCCCGTTAGTCTCTTTCTATTTATAGTAGAGACGGGGTCTCGCTCTTGCTCAGGCTGGTTTTGGACTCCCAACCTCGAGCAATGCGCCCGGCCTAGAGTATTTCTTATTCCTAGAAAACTTATTTTGTGAAGAAAAGATGTTAGGCCAATGCCTATCCTCAATTCTGTACCCTTCCTATACATCAAGGTAAAAAAATAATCCCAGTGCAATTTTTCACCATTGTATCAAAGATTGATACATGGCTTGGATTCTAGTAGGAAGAGAAATTTGTTTAGGAAACTGAACAAATAATGCAGTCCCACAGGATAAAAAGAAAAGAAAAGAAAAATACTCAAATAGCTGGTTTTATTCATAAGGTTAGAAATTTGCTTCACTCTTCTCTTAATATTACCTTGTCCACTTCCAAATTTAAAATGATGAAATGCCAACTTGGGAATACTAGGAATGGCTAAAAGAGTGTTTTAAGCATGTAAAAGCTAAGTGGTATGTTATACTGACAGATAAAATTTGATATGGTTAAAGTAGCTTTTCCATCCTCAGCAGACTCATCCTTGTTGTAGATTAAGAACTCCTGATGGCTATCCCATGTCATCTTTGTACTGTAGTAGTGGTGGTATTCAAGAAAACACAGAGTTGATCCATATCATTCTAAAGGCAACCTTTCTGTTTATTAAAATCACATACCAGTTTCTATAATATTTTAACTGAAGATAGAAATTAAGCTCTATTTTCCCAGATGATTTTTGCAAAATATCATTGACAGATAAGCTCAAGAGTTTGGCATCACGTCAGTACTTTATATCAAGAAATCTGTTGTAAACAAACAAAAAAGAAAAAAAACTTATCGAGTGGTGGGCAAGCGAGAGGGGGGAGGAGGAGAGGGGTGTATACTTACATAACGCGTGTGGTACACACCACCCAGGGATTGGACACACTTGCATCTCTGGCACATGGAGGAGGGAGGGCAGGGGCAATATATGTAACCCTAACAATATTTGTACCTCCATAATATGATGAAATAAAAGGAAGAAAAAAAAGGAAGAAATCTGTTGTGATTTTTATTAATTCTAAGGCTTTTCTATTAGGATACTACTTTAAAATTCATGATGTCAAGGACATCTTTGGAAACCTCGTGTACTATTATTTTGTGACTACACTAAAACTTTTGCCAAAGCCCCTGCTATTTATTTATTTAATATTTGTTGCCACAACAAGAGAAGCCTCATTCCTGAAAACAGAGATTCTGACTCAGTTTCTCTAAGCCATTAGAATATTGTGAAAAATGAAAATAATAGATGCCTGAAGTTATATGTAAATGACAGCATGTGAAAAAGCAGGGCTAAATAATAAAAAAAAGTAGCGAATTGGATATTAATAATGAATGTCACAGTTGACTATATAAATCCACATCTTGTTTCCTGATAAATTTACTCCAATTGAAAGGTGGGTAAGAGGTATGCAAGGACCCAGGTTCTGATCTATGGATACTTTTAACAAATCCATTAAATTTCACCATTGAATAAAGAATAATGACTGTATTTAAGAGCTCCTTTTATTTAAGGACATAGTTAATTAAAAATAAAAGAGTACTTTTAATTGAGACCTTCATTTCCTAATATTTATTCCTTTTAACTACCTAATTTTGTAGAATAATGTGTCTAATCATGAGAAAAGAAAGATAAATCATCAGAGCTTTATTTCTTAAGTTTTGAATTTGAAATTTTCAAGTAAACTTTTTCCAGGGATAAGGAAAGACAAGTCGATATATTTGTACTCTCTATAGTTTATCTTTCTCCATGGAAGTAACCAAATCTTTAATATCTCCTTGCTTAGAGAGTTTTTTAAGGAAGGAAAACAAAATCTTGAAGTTAAGTCTTTTTTTGTTGTTTTTTTTTTTCAGAAATTAGTATAATGAAGAGATTATCTTGTCTGGGCATGGTGGCTCACACCTGTAATCCTAGTACTCTGGGAGGCTGAGGCAGGCGGATTGCTCAAGATCAGGAGTTCGAAACCAGCCTGAGCAAGAGTGAGACCCTGTCTCTACTAAAAATAGAAAGAAATTAATTGACTAACTAAAAATATATATACAAAAAATTAGCCGGGCATGGTGGCATGTGCCTGCAGTCCCAGCTACTTGGGAGGCTGAGGCAGGAGGATTGCTTGAGACCAGGAGTTTGAGGTTGCTGTGAGCTAGGTTGACGCCACGGCACTCTAGTCCAGGCAACAGAGTGAGACTCTGACTCAAAAAAAAAAAAAAGAGATTATCTTAAGTGTGCTGAGAAAATAAAGAAAGAGCCAAATCTTCCGGAGGATTGTGATTCTTGATATTTGGAAATAGGATATTGGAAAGTGAACCAAAAGAAAATGAAGACAAAATAATGTAATTGTTCTCTCTCTGAGAGGACAACTCTGCAGAGTATTTCTAGGCATTTTTCAAAATTCTCTGGCTCCTCAGAGTTGCTGGCAATAATAGAAGTCAAAAGAATGAATTGAGAAGGTGGGGAATGAGTCAATAGAAAAAGATAAAGAGGCATTCGACAAAAAAATTAGCATTCACATTTCTATTCTGAATGCCCTGACAATGAGAACGCTGGACTGTATCTTCGATACCACTATAACTTAATTTCTGACTTATTTTATGAAAAGAAGTGAAAGCTATAAAAGGCATATAGTAATTAAATTGATATATTTCATATTGTTTATTTTAGTTTATTTACTAGAAAACGAAAGTCGAAAATTTTTTTTCAAATAATCCTGATGATTTCTGATTGTTTTCTACTTACTCAGGGTTTCTATTAGTATACAGTAAATTTTATGGTGCATACTATTATCTATAAGTATTGAAACTCATTTCCTGGACTATCCTTAGTTATAGAGCTGTTGAAAACATTTACTAGGTCCAAGACTCCTCAAAGACATCTTATGTATGTGTTGAGTGCAGGGAAGAGGGAGTGAGTTCTTGATGTTACTGTCCCTATACAGCTCTAAAGTATATTCTCTCATTCATTTTATAGAGGTTAGTATGAATAACAAACAATAATTTAACCTTCTCAAATGTCTATTTCTTCATCTGTTAAATCCACCCCAAAAGGTTGTGTGGACTAAAGTAGTTAGTATATATAAAGATACTTGAATTGGCTCCAGGTAAAAACAGGTTCTGAACACATCTAATCTTTATTGATTCATTAAGTACCCACTATAATGTAGGTGATTTGGATGTATGGAAGGATATATATGGCACATTCCATACCCTAAATTTATGATGCGCATTCATGATGAAGTAAGTAGGAGAACTTGAGGCATGACCCAATAAACTTTTTACATACTAGCATTCTGTCCCTGACAATGGTTTTAGAGAGGTCCCTTCCTGCCTAAGCGATGGGGAACCCTTTCTACCAGGAACTCAAAACTATTACAGCACTGATTAGTCAGCAATATAAGGATCATCATATGAAAACCGCATCTGGAGTAAAGGTCTGTATAGGGCACCATCGCTCCAGTTCTACCATGTTTCTCTTCTCGACCCATGGTGCTCCACCATCATTGCAGTCATGACCTTGCTTTACTGCTTAGGGCAAAATTACTAACAGATTATATATAAGCCACATAGAAAATAGCAACCTCATAATAAATATGCTATAGAGCAAAATGACTGACAGATAATATCCTACTATAGACACTAGGTGGATAGGCGATCCATTTGCTAGATTAGTGTGACAAAGAATGTAATTGTTATGATTTATTTAAGGCAACAATTCTATACCTTCTTTAAAAGAATGAGCAATACAGTAAAAGAAATGTATGTGTTCTGCTAGCACTATGAGGACATCTTGACATTTCTTTTCATTTTCTGACAAGTGTTTTACCAGTTTCTCTCTAATGTTTCCATAAATCAGTAACTGAGCATGTAAAGTTTGTTTCTATATCTCCGCAAAATCACAGAAAACATTCTATAGGTAATTAACTTCAAATTTTTCAAAGTCTGTATATTTTAAATGTTAGTTTGAAATGTTAGATTGAATTTTAAGCAATCAATCTACTGACACTTCCAGCCTGCCCCATACATGGGCCAAACATGATCAAAGAATCCCTTAGGATGCCACCAAGTATGGCAACTGTCTGTGCATAAGCTCCGTGAGGAGGGCTGAGGGATATGTCTCGGTATGGTAAAGAAGGATAGAGAGTCGAAAAAATTTAAGATTGTTTGAATCTGTGTGATTCAGAGGCAACTGATAGAATAAGTACACTCAAAAAGGAGAGCAGTATGTAGACTAAACTTATTTTTAGTAGCATTGAGTAAGTGATGCTAGTGGGACAATCAGAAATGTGTGTCTGAAACTCTTACATAGCATGAACAAGAAGGCTGAGGTTGGGAACAGTAGAGAAATTGATGTCTAGGAAGCAAGAAGAGGACCCTATAAAGGAAGAAGCGTAAGGGTAGAAGAGAGCCAGATATTAATGAGCTGTGATTTTTTTTTTCTGGCATTGAACTAACAGCATGATTCTAATTTTGTAACATTAGAATTTCTATCCAAGATGATTTGCCTTGAACATTAATTTGTAGTTGTACCAAAGTTTATGGAATATTTGGTTTTAGGATATTAAGTTTCACCACCACTGATTTAAAAATAGCTATGAGATGGAATATACAGATTAATATTTACAAAAGTAGACATCATGCCCTTAAGACTCAGTTTTCCAACACTGCTAAATAAATTCTTCTTTAACTTTCAGAAACATTATCCTCAGTAGAATCCTAGAACAAATGTCAAAAGCTCAAAACCAAGTTTTATTTCAGTTAAATAAGGTTGTAGTCACTTGTAATTAAGTAAAATAAAGCCTAGTTTTAAAACCACTTTAAATACTGCCATTTTAATCACTAAGAATTAACTAAAAAGAGGGAAGCTATTAATGTCTATGTGAAAAAAAAAGATCTCAAACAATCTAACTATATACCTAAAGGAACTAGAAAAAGGAAAAACTGAGTCCAAACTTAGCAGGAGAGAAATAATAAATACTAGAGCACAAATAAATCAAATAGAGAATAGAAAAAAACAATAAAAAGTCAACAAAACTAAGTTAATTTTTTGAAAAGATAAATATTAATAAAATGAACATAACTTAAACTAGATTAAGGAAAAAAAGATGTCAGTAAGTAAAATTAGAAATAAAAGAGGAGACATTACAATAGATGTCTCAGAAATAAGGATCATCAGAGACCAATATGAACAAATATATGCCAATAAATTAGATAAGCTAGAAAAAAATAAATAAATTCCTAGAAACATACAATCTACCAAAATCAAATCAGGAAGAAAAAGAAAGCCTGAGCACATCAATAACAAATAAAGAAATTGAATTAGTGATTAAAATATCTCCTAACAAATAAAAACTCAGTGACAGATGGTTTTACCACTGAATTATATCAACATTAAAAAAAAATTAATACCAATCCTTCTTAAACTATTCCAAAAAATAGAAGAAAAAGGAACACTTCAAAATTCATTTCATGAAGCTAGCACCAACTTGATAGCAAAACCACACAAAGGCAAATCAAGAAAAGAAAGTTAAAGTCCAATATCCCTGATGAACATAGATTCAAATATCCTCAATAAAATGGTAACAAACCAAATTCAGCAGCACATTACAAGAATCATACACCATGACCAAGTGGAATCTCTTCCTGGGATGCAAGGATGGTTTAACATATACAAATTAACACAGTAACCAAATAAAAGAAAAAAACAAAACACATGACTATTTCAGCAAATGCAGAAAAGTCATTTGACAAAAGTTAACATTCATTCATGATTAAAACCCTTAACAGAATAGATATAGAAGGACCTTACCTCAACACAGCAAAGATCATACATAAAAAGTCCATAGCTAACATAATTAATGGGGAAAAACTGAAAACTTCCCCTCTAAGATTGATACTAGACAAGTATGCCCACTCGTACCACTTTTGTTCAACATAGTACTGGAAGTCCTGAACAGATCAATTAGATAGGAAAAAGAAATAAAATGTATTCAGCTCAGCAAAGAAGTAAAATTATCTTTGTTTACAGTTGACATAATAATATATATAGAAAACCCTAAAGACTAAACAAAAAATATGTTGGAACTAATAAATTCAGTAAGTTTCAGGATACAAAATCAACATACAAAAGTCAGTAATGTTTCAATACATGAACAACAAACTAATGAGATTAGGAAAACAATCCTAATCACTAGAGCAGGCATCCTCAAACTATGGCCCCTGGGCCACATGTGGGCTGCCTAGCACATTTATCCCGCCCTCTGGGTGTTTTTCCTGCAGCTGCCTGTTCTGCCTAGCAGCCAACTAGTCCTGAGCCCACAGTGCACACTCTCCAACCATCTGAGGGACAGTGAACTGGCCCCCTGTTTAAAAAGTTTGAGGATCCCTGCACTAGAGCAACAAAAAGAATAAAATACTTAGAAATAAACTTAACCAAAGAGGTAGAAGACTTATAAACTGAAAATTATAAAACTCTGATGAAGGAAATTAAAGGAGACACATATAAATAGAAAGGTATCCAGTGTCCACAGATTAGAATCAATATTACCAAAATGTTCACACTATCCAAAGTGATATACAGATTCAATGCAATCACTACCAAAACTCCGATGTCATTCTTTACAGAAATAGCAAAAACAATTCTAAAATTAATATGAAATTACAATAGACCATGAACAGTCAAAGAAATTCTGAATAAGAAGAATAAAGCTGTAGGCATCACACTTTTGACTTCAAATTATATTACATATCTACAGTAGTAAAAACAGTAAGGTGGTAAATAATCAATGTATAGACCAATGGAACAGAATAGAGAGCCCAGAAATAAATGCACACATTTATAATTAATTGATCTTCAACAAGGGTGCCAAGAACACACAATGGGTAAAAGAAAGTCTGTTCAATAAATGATGCTGAGAAAACTAGATAGCCACATGCAAAAGAATGAAATTGGAGCCATATCCAATATCACATACAAAAATCAATTCCAAATGGATTGAGGATTTAAAAGTAAAACTAGGAGCCCTAAAACTATTAGAAGAATGCAGGAGAAAAGCATTCGTTGCCCAAAAGACATTGGTTTGGGTAATGAATTTTTGGATATGATACTAAAAGCACAGGCATCCAAGAAAAAATAGACAAATGGGATTGCATCAAACTGAAAGCCTTCTGCACATGATAGGAAACAATTAACAAAATAAAAGGAATTTGGAAAGGGAGAAAATATTTGCAAGCCATACATCTGATAAGTGGTTAATGTGCAAAATATATAAGAAACTCGTACAACTCCATATCAAGAAAAAAAATCCAATTTAAAAATGAGCAAATCTGAATAGATATTTCTCTAAATAAGATATACAAGTATACAAATGGCCAACAGATATAGGAAAAGGTACTCAATGTCATTTATCAGAAAGGAAATTCACATCAAAACCACAGTGAGATATCACCTCACATCTATTAAGGTGGCTATCATCATATAGAAAAAGGATAAGTATTGGCAATGATGTGGAGAAAAAGGAACTCTTGTGCACCGTTGGTGGGAATGTAAATTGCCACAACTATAGAAAGCAGTATGGAGTTTCCTCCAAAAGTTAAAAATAGAACAACCTTATGACCCAGGAATCCCACTTCTATGCATATATCTAATAGAAATGAAATCAGTACCTTGAGAAGATATCTGCACTCCATGTTCACAATAGCCAGGGCATGGAATCAACCTAAGTATACATCAATGGGTAAATCAATAAAGAGATTTCACTTATATATGGAATCTAAAACAGTCAAACTCATAGAAACTGGAGAGTAGAATGGTGGTTGCCAGGGGCTGGTGGTAGAAGGGAAAAATGAGAAAATGATGGTTGGAAGTCTGAAGTTTCAGTTATGAAAGATGAACAAGTTCTAGATACCTTATGTAGAGCAATGTGAATATATTTAACAATACTGTATTGTACACTTGAAATTTGCTAAGAGAGGAGATCTTAAGTGTTCTCACTACACACATACAAAAATGAATCAAAGATTAGGAAAATTTAAAAACAAGGTATTTTGTTGAAAGCTAGTTTATAATCCTAGTTGTTGCATCATTATTACATACCAGTAATGATATAGTCATTCGGTCCAAATGACTTTCTTTTGCCTTTGCTTAATAAGAAAGGCTTTTCAATTTTTCCTAATTTATAAATGGCCCAAAATGACACTGCCACTGCAAATTTAGCCACTCTTGGGATTGCAAATGTTGCTCTCCTGATCAATGTTGTACTTCAGGCCTGAGTGCCTAGCAGTTTTGTGACTAGAGAAAATATGAGGCAATAAAAGCATGCCACAGTGTACTAGCAGGAAGAAAGAGAAAAAAGACGGTGAGGTCCTTCTGGGAAGGTTCTTCAGGCTTATTAGCTCCCATCGTAGTAGCTTAGCAGCATAATGTACCATTTTCCTTTTATTAGTTTAACATTAAATCTTCAGATATCCAGATATTAAATGAACACAGTGGTGATTTTGGTGGATTATTTCCCATTGTTTTAGCCTTTTAGCTTCAGGTTGCTTATCAGTAATGGAGACATAATGATGACTTTCTTCAGAGTGCTTTACTGTAACTTACCCACAGACTTTTGATTAACAAAGAACATAACTCTTAAGGCATACATTGAACGAAAGTGTACCCCACATGAACGCATCACAGAACTTACCCTTCTGACCAACTCCTGATGGTTTTTATGACATATGCTGCCAATATTTGCTTTTCAATCAAATAAATTTGAGATTGTGCTTCTGAGCATAAACAAAAAGTATTCTGTTCCCACATATTTCTATTACTGTGGTCAAGAAAACTTTTTTAAAACTCAAGAGTTTACTCTTTCTATGAGGAAAAAGTATATATAGAGAGAGATAGGGTTGTAGGTGTGGGTACCAAAACTAGGAGTTACAATATTTAGTCATTATACAGCAAAGTTATCTTTAAAAACTTCTGTATGAATGCTAAAAAGCATGGAGTTTGTGTCTATAAAAGATGAAAAAAAACTTGGCAATGAATCGAAAGACTTTTGGCGTTCCCTTGACTGACTCAGTTCTTCCCTTTGCAGCTGATTATTCTGGCATCTTGTAGAAAGCAAACACAGTACATATTCCAAACTTCCAGACAAATCACAAATCTCACAAACTGGCACTTTGGAAAAAGTCTTCAAACTGTGTATTTCACTTTGGCATCCATCAGTTTGGGGGCATCCTTTTCATGTACACAGGAGAAGTAGAGTGAAAGAGGATATGCTACAAGAGAGATATCAAAGTTTGGGAAATCATAACTGAATGGAAATTTTAGACATTCCACTAAAAAAGTCAGTAAACACTTTGTAAGTCAATATTTTTTCGCTGAAAATAATTGGTTTTCCTATATTAAAAGGTTTTTAACTTTAATCTAAATAAAATATTCAAAGAGTTTGAAATGTTAACTAGTTCTGAAAGCTTAACAAAAACAAGAGTTTCTGCTAATGCCTACTTCCCACTGAGCAAAGGGAACCATTTTCATGTTTGTTTCTGTTTCTTCTTACTTATTCACTTCTATATTATTAAATAATATATTTTTGTCAGATCTTTGTTCATCAATTCTAGCTATTATCTATTGATTTCCTATTGTGGTAAGTGAAAATATTATATCTCTTACAATCTATGTTGCCCTTCACCTATCCACCCACTATAATATAGTTTTTTGTCCAATCTCTATTCATTCATATATTGTTTGTATTATCACATTTCTAAGCAAAGTGCTCTATTACAATTATGTTTCTTTTCCAGTCAACCTTTGTGATACTGCTTTTATGGCAATTATTTTTTTTATTTATATGTTACTTATAACTGTGAACTAAAAATAAAATTCTAAGCCCTCTGCTAACTGAATGGACCCCTCTCAGCCAAGGGGACCCCAAAGCACCCTAAAACTGAATCCCCAGCCATGACAGGATGGGAGAGATAAAGCACAATTACAAATGTGCATGATTTCCCTTTTTCATAAATATTCATTCATGATTCCTCCTATGGCTTGTTGAATATGTATATTTGACCACCCCACTCAGTATAAAAACTTGTTCCTTTTGTCTGGCCTTTGAAGCACGTGTGCCTGGCTTCTAGCCAGTTCTCTGTTTTCCAGCCTGGTGGAATGGCTGTCCAACGGGCTGCTACCCTTTATGGGAAAAAAGCTCTCCTTTTTCCAAAGTATGAACCACGTTAATTTTTTTTTTTTTTTTTTAGTTAACAAAATATTAACCACAAAGGGGCCCAGGGTTTCCTGTAGTGTGATCTGAGGTCAATGTATCAGTGGGCACCAGCCCAATTGATCACTCACCTTCTCCTTGACCTCTCTGGGAGAAACTCAGGTAAGCACTCCTGGATCCAAGATCTCTCAATTTTAGGGTGAAGATCTCAAAAGATTTTATTTCTCTCCACCTCTTCCTTTCATATCTCCCCAATTCTAGTTTCCTCTATTCTGGACCCCAGAGGGAATGTTTTTGTAGGTCCCAGGTTTGTGAGGATGCTCACATTTTGGCACTGGGGTGGGATGCTCTCCTAGAAGTAAGTGCAGCTGTAAAAAACCTTAGCTCTGTGAACTAAAATGCTCACTCACCCACCGGCTGACTGAATGGACCCCCTCCTGGCAGAAGAAATATCCTAAAGGAAAACTGCCTGCCAGGAGGAGGGAGGTCAGACATGCCTTATCATGCCCCCCCTTTCTTGGACACTTCCTTTGTAACCCATTAATAGGCCTAAGAATATGCAAGACAAACCTGCAGGTCCTCAATTTATGCAACCAAGGGTGGCCTATCTCTGGTAAACAGTTTAAGTTAAAACATTTCAAGACTTTAGACAAAGTTTCATGTCTTTAGCCAATTACAATCCAAATAATCTTTAAACCCACCTATAACCTGTAAGCCCGGCCCCCCCTCTTTGAGATGGCCCACCTTTTTGGGCCAAAGCAATGTATGTCTCCGATGTATTGATTAATGGCTTTTCCCGGAACCCCTGTCTCTGAAATGTATAAAAACCAAACTGTAACCCAGCCACAACAAGTACACTTGCCCAAGGCCTCTTGGCAGTGGCTCCAGGTCATGGTCCTCAAATTTGGCTCAGAATAAATCTCTTTAAAATTACTTTGCAGAGTTTGACTTTTTTCCATTGACAGCTCTACGGATATGTTCTCTGATCCACCACCATCAGAGACACTAGTGACTAACATGCTTTAAAAAACATAAAAAATTCTTGTAAATGTTTGAAATCTAACCTGAAATGGTTTAAAACTTTGCCAGCCACAATAAAATCTTAAGAGATCTCTAGTTTATCTGTACATTCAGTTAAAAATGCTATCAAATCTTCCAAAACAATGAAGATAATGCTATAATTAGTGTTTTGAGTTTTCCAAATAGGATAAAAAATCTTCATAGCCTCCCTTAATGATTTAAAGTTAAAAGAGACTCAAAAAAAAAAAAAATGGTGCACATGAAATACTTAGAACCAACTTTTTCCTTCTTTCTTACCTCTCCTTCCATCTCTGCCACTAAACAATTTTTTCTTCCCAATTAGTTTTTTTAAAAATTGCTCTAAATATTGACCTTTCTTTTTTTCTTTTATTTAAAAAGCTCCTACAATGCCAACTCCTGTAATGGGACATGGCTGTCTAACTGAACTGATTTATTCAGAACTAAAAATTTGACTAAAATGTTGAAAGAACTAAAAAATTGACTAAAGAAGGTATGGGATTGTTAGGGTGGAAAATTTAGTAGGTGCTCAGGGTGGGGGTAAAGAATAATTTCTCACACAGAGATTAGGATATAAAAGTAAGAAAAGTTTACTTTATCTTCTTAAAGGGAGAGAGGGAATGAGAGAGTGGGAGAGAGGAAAGAGAGAGAGAGCAGGGAGACAGTGTGGCATCCCAAAGAAAGAGAAGGGGGAGGGGGTGCCAGCACTGAGGCCAAGTGGCTTGCTGATTTTATGGGGACAAAGAGAAAGGAAAAAAATAGTGATTGTTGTCAATTGATCACAGAAATGGCTGTGGAGTAATTAGCAGGAGGCAGCTAAAAGACATCAGGTTGTCTGTCTTTCTTGTTTTTTCTGCTCCTGGAGACTTGTCTGAAATATAGTCAGGCTTATCTCTGGGAATATGATCTTGCCCTGGAAATACGGTTTTGGGCAGGAAACTGAAGCCTGGAATTTGCACACACACATACACCACCACGACCACCACCACCACCCCCGCCCACGCAGGACTCCTCAGGAGCTCCTTGAGGCTGTAAAAAAAATTTGGGCAGTGAACTGGTGAATGTAAAGAGAAAGATTTACATTTCCTTTCTGTCTAGCTCTTTTCAGATGTTCTGAAAACGGAACCCCACAGGGTGCCTGTCAGCTAGGGAGAGAGAGCTGAGAGAGAGAGCAGAGAGCTCATTTTTCTGTTATTTCGCTAGCAAGACTGACAGTTCAGGAATGATATGCTTAAATTTGGGGGGGGGGAGTTTCCTCTCTTTTGTCTATCTCTAACAACCTCTGACCCAAATTTCTCCAAAACTGATCAGTTTGGCTTTTAATATGTAAAACATTTTAGCTTCAAAATGGACTGAGGAAATTTGGAAATGTTTTGTCTCAAGGTATATCTCTTTAACACATTTTTAAATGACTGTTGCAAAACTGACTTTTATGAGAAAAAAATAATATATACAGCTGGGACTATCCTGTCTTGATCTAAAAAAAAATTAAGAGTCCCCACCTTTAAAGGTTTGAAAAGAAACATTTGCCATCTATTCCTCTGAAAACTACTACTCAAGACTTCATTCACATAACAAGATCACTTTTTGCTAACTAGTCAAGCCTTCCCCCTCACCTCCCCAAACCTTTTTTTCTGCTTTTCTAGCCACGGGCAATCTTACATTTCCACTCTTTTTCCACCTATGAGAGGTGCATGAGGCTTTTGATGTGTAAAGGGTTCAGGCACATGAAAAATACAAGAGTTTTTTTTAACTTGTTCCATTCTTGATAACGTAATTTCAATCTAGCTGTCCTTTTAGATTGGATCAGGCTGATGACTAAACATTTTCACCTGAACATGTCCATCAGGCAGACCAGATATTCTCTCTGCAAAAGATTTCAAGGTTGTAAAACTAGTGCATCTTGTCAACAGAAAAGAAGCCTAACTCTGTAAAATAATTTAAGGAGATTTATTCTGAGCCAAATTTGAGGACCATGGCCCAGAGCATGCCCAAGAAGTCTTAAGCAAGTGGACTCTCTGTGTTGGGTTACAGTTTGGTTTTACACATTTCGGGGAGACAGGAATTACACGTAAAGTCATAAATCAATACATAGAGGGCATACATAGGTTTGGTCCCAGACAGTGGGAAATCTCAAAGCAGGTGCTACAAGTCATAGGTGGGTTTAGGGATTTTTTAGTTGACAATTGGCTGAAAGAGTTAGGCTTTGTCCAAAAAGCAGGAATCAAAGTGTTAGGCAGATAGTGAAGGATTCCGGGTCTCCTAGGTACGAAAGTAGGTGTTGTTGCCCAAATCTTGGTCCTGCCCAACCCTAATTCTCCATACCTGGGGGAGGAGGGAATACCCTAGGAATCTGCCAATCAGAACTTGGCATGCAATCTGCAAAAGAATGCAGAAGATTATTTAGCCCACAGGCCAAGCCACAAAGGTTACCATAAAGTCCAGAAAGAGACCTAGAACCCATATGCACAGTAAGACTCAGCTCCCTAACTGTCAAATCAAATCAAACCACTCCCCAATCAAAGTGGTTCCATGGTGATATTTGAACCACAGAGAGGTCTTTATTTGGACACCATAATACAAGACCCAGGCCATAACCGAGCTCTCTTTTCCTGCTGTGACAAGGGATCTGGTTGTCATTTGTGGCATATGTATCATGCTCTGTAAACCTATATCTTGCTCTTGCTCTATAATCCGATCTTTGTCTCCTAAATAAACCTCATTTTCATGCTTGCCTAACTTTGGCATGTCTGGTCATTCTTCAGTCATGCATGCACCAAGAACCTACAGTTTCACACTGAAACCTAACAAGAGGAAAAGAATGCTTGAGTTAAGATAAGGGTCTTCTGGCCTCACGTGATGCTATTAATAAACTGGAATCCGGTCAGGAAGTAAAGCACATCATAAAAACCTGTTTACTGAGATTTTATCATTTGTAGGCATAACTCACCAGTGTAAGATACTGGGCTATAAGGACAATGGACACCTTCCAGCTTCTGTTCACTGCTTGTTTGCTAACCACAAGGCATTATGAGTACATTATGGGATGCAGAGGAAAAAGACAAGGAACGTGGAAACCAGAGTCTCTCAGCAAGGACCCGGAACAGGTTAGAGCCTATCAGGGGCAGGATGGAGTAAGAATCACTGTGGGGGTGGCATGATCAGTATGTAAACAACTTAGCTATAAAAGGGTCACTAGCACATAAAGGGAGGTCCCTGCCTGGAGAAGAGGCCACTGTGCTGGCACTCTGGGGGCTCGGACTCTAGCTTGAGCTAGACAATAAAACTCCTTTTGATAATTATAGCCTCGGTGACTCTGTCTCTCTGTCCTGCAGCCCTGCAAATCTCGAATATAACACCAGTCCCTCTTAGAAAGGAATTATTTGGCAGGGCGGGGGGAGGGGGGAGGCAAAGAAAAAGATCAGAGTTCAGTTCTCATTCTGTAAATATTTTTTTTTATGAGACAGAGTCTCACTTTGTTGCCCAGGCTAGAGTGAGTGCCATGGCGTAAGCCTAGCTCACAGCAACCTCAAACTCCTGGGCTCAAGCAATCCTGCTGCCTCAGCCTCCCGAGTAGCTGGGACTACAGGCATGTGCCACATGCCTGGCTAATTTTTTTTCTATATATATTAGTTGGTCAATTAATTTCTTTCTATTTATAGTAGAGACGGGGTCTCGCTCTTGCTCAGGCTGGTTTCAAACTCCTGACCTTGAGCAATCCGCCCTCCTAGGCCTCCCAGAGTGCTAAGATTACAAGCGTGAGCCACCCTACCCCGCCTAAATATTTTTAATATTTGCTGTATTTGACTTTAAATTTATATTTTTAGTTTTGAACCTTTAGATTCTGATATCTGGATAGGTAGCCATGGTGAAGCCTGGGGACAAGGTCTCAGTGCCTAGACAAACAGCTACAAGACAACCAGCCTAATATGGCCACTACTTCCCTTCCCTGGCTTCACCTCCTGGCTGCCTAGGAGAGGTTGGATCCTCCAGGCATCTTGCCTTGTGTCCTTAACAATACACCTGGTCTATAAATTGGGGACACAGACAGGCCGTACCCTTCACAGCCATCTTAGATGCCACATAGCTACGTAAGAGCTAAGTAAGATGACAGGGGAGGATATTAGAGATGATATCTATGTTATGATTTCAAAATTATTTTCAGTAATTTAAAATCTTAAAGTCATATTATATTAAAGAAAATCACAAAATGAGTTATTTATAAGTTAAAATACTAAAACATTAATTATTAAAATAAGTTTATGTATTTCAACATTTTTACATGATATAGAAAACTAAAGATATCAAATGTACTGATAAAAATTGGGAGCTGATAAAAATAACTTTAACTTCCTAGATTTTTCATCAAAAATAAGGGTTACCAAGAATTAACATTATAATTAATATATTAATGTAATTAAAGCTACTAGATATAAGAGAAACAATTCTATATACAAAATATTAAAAATAAGTTTTTTTCCAAAAAGTAAATTTTTTTGTTTTTTTTAAATCATTATCACTTTGGCTAAATAAATGACTGTTTTATAGTAACCTATAATCCTATTTTATCACAAAAAAATGTTTTAAATCTTTGATATTTGACAAACTTTCTAAAATCAAAATTTCTAAATTGTCTTTTTGATTTCAAATAAGCTTTCTAAATACTAGGGCCACTGAAAATCTAAGAGAAGCATATTTGGCTTATTTGGTATGTTAAAAGTATACAGAAAGCATTGTCAAATATGAAATGGTGGGGATTGTCAAAAATGGCGGACTAGGGATGACCTCCTTGCTCTTTGCTCTTGGAGTGGGAGGTGAAGAAGGCGGCCTGAATCACTCGAGCGGGTAGTTCTCCTACAGGATCTTCTTCACGGAACTACAGGGAAGCTTCGAGGGGCAGCAGCGCCGGGAAAAGGAAGAAAGTGACTCAGTGGATTTACTGTGAAGTTCCGAGAATCCGAGTGGTACTGCGCGGATTGGAGTCTAAGCTGGCCGCGCTTAGCGGCAGCCACACGGCTGTGCGCTCCTTCCTACAGGAGAACAGCTTCTCCCCCACCGACCTCCCGCCCACGCAAGCAGAGAAGTGCCTGAAGACAGCGTGAAGAGGTAACACGGACGGGCAGACAGGCTGGAGAGGAGGCAGGAGCGGAAAGTAATTTGAAATCTCCAGGGCACCGTGTAAGGTCGCCATTGCTGGGAGAACTATAAACACTAGAGGCTTACGCCTCACTTGTG
>VSMD01087126.1:0-49734 GCA_008750895.1 Mirza zaza | reverse complement strand
GGCCACGAACCAGTGCTGATTCCGTGGCCTGGGAATTGGGGACCGCACACAGCCTTACATGGCAAAGGGGACTTTGCAGATGTGATTAAATGAAGGACTTTGGGATGTGGGAAAATTAGCCTGGGTCATCAGGGTGAGCCCAATCTAATCATGTGACTCCTTGAGAGCAGAGAAACTTTTCCAGCTGCAGAAAACCAGAGAGATGGCAGCATGAGAAAGCCATGGCCCACCCCCGCTGGCTTTGGTGATGGAGGAAGGTGTTCACAAGCCATGCATGAGAGCGGCCTCTGGAAGCTGGAAAAGGCCAGGAGACAGGTTCTTCTCTAGAGCTTCCAGAAAGGAAGGCCGACACCTCGATTTTAGCCTATTGAGACCTACATCAGACTTCTGACCTACAGATGAAATGTAAGATAACAAATTTGTATTGTTTAAGTCACCAAGTTTGGGCCTGCTTCTAATTCATTAGCTCTTAAGCAGTCTTTCCAGAAGTCCCTCTCAGTCCTCCTGAATGTATCTCAGTGGCCAAAACTCACTTAGAGGACCATGCCTACTGATACAGAGGCAAAAGATTATAGCTTTTGAGTCTTACCACCTCACATAAAAGCAGGATTTTCCTACACTTTCTACCAGAAAAAGGGAAAATAAAGGAATATAACCAGAAATTTCTGCCACTATTTCTTTAAGGAATGAATAATTAGGTGTATGTATTGAACGTCCAGAAAATTAGGAAATAATATGATTTTTACAGAAAGCTGTAGCTCCTATTTGTAAATTAATTTAACAAATGGATAGTCTTCCTTCTTCTCGTGAGTTCACTAAATTTCATTCATATTTTGTCCTTCCCCATCTAATTTTGATTTTAGGAATGTATGGCTTTAAAGTTTCTATACTTTGAAGAAATTAAGAACCACTGATATTTGGATTCCATAAATAAGTTCTCAGAGGCCTTGAGTCCAAGTGGCTTCTATAAGAGTAATGTAGAATTAATTTTTAATCCTGTAAATTTTTTTTTCAGTCTCATTTGTTTTTTGGTTGTGAGATATTCCATCTGGTTTCTGTAGCAGGATAAAAGTTCCCAGATAAAAGCCATCCTTTCAGGGAGTATAGACAGCTAGAAACTTCAACAGGTAGCTTTTAACATGCAAGCGCTCCAACAGTTATCATCCGCACAACTGAGCGCTGTATTGTTCCTGTACTACTGTTATTCCTGAGTCAGAAAACAGGCAAAAGTGAATCGATGCTGAGGCTTCCAAAGGGCAGAGGAGATGAGCTCATTTGTGATTATCAGACACCCTGGTGTTTCCTGTGCCCTTTCTTTTTATTTTCTTTTCTTTTATTTTTATTTTTTGAGACGGAGTCTCACTCTGTTGCCCAGGCTAGAGTGAGTGCCGTGGCGTCAGCCTAGCTCACAGCAACCTCAAACTCCTGGGCTCAAGCAATCCTGCTGCCTCAGCCTCCTGAGTAGCTGGGACCACAGGCATGTGCCACCATGCCCGGCTAATTATTTTGTATATATATTTTTAGTTGGTCAATTAATTTCTTTCTATTTTTAGTAGAGACGGGGTCTCGCTCAGGCTGGTCTCGAACTCTCGAACTCAAGCAATCCGCCCGCCTCGGCCTCCCAGAGTGCTAGGATTGCAGGCGTGAGCCACCGCGCCCGGCCTGCCCTTTCTTTTTAAATTCTGTTACCTTGTTGCCTCCATTCAGTGGCCTGTACTGGGACTAGCTGGTTTGACCTCGCTTTCTGGGCAATCGTGACTCTAGATATTTTGACTCTACCCCCCCTCTGTCCGTCCGCAGGACACAAAGGGCTGGAATCTCTCTTGTTTCTTGACCCCTCCCTGGGCAGGATTCCAGCCAGCCCTGCGAGTCGGCAGACACGGACTTGTTAGGAGCTTCATACCAAAGGCATCTCATGTCAAGGATTTCTAAATTGTCGTTCTGTTAGCACCTCCCTGCATTGTGAGAAAATGGAAGTGATCTCTCTTCCCACCTCTCATTTTTTGACACTAATCTTCTGGCCAATCATTTTCCAGATACTCCTCCATATATCTGGTTTGAACTTCTCATCATGCTGCATGCCTTGCCTTCTTAAACTCACCCTTTTTGAGGCAGGGATCCAGAGCTCTTGTGCTAAGGCAGCTTGTGGGAAACAGCAGGCTTCCAGTGGCTGCCATAACCAGACAAACCACAAATTAGATGCACAGATAATTTTAGAGCCATCTGTGTTCAAGACGCTAACCTAATTCCACTGAAGCCTCAGACCTATAATTCCTCATGACATCATAGCACAGTGGCTCAGAGAGAAACTTTCTCTGTGCAAAAAGAACATTTTAGATAAGATTATTGCTATCTGTGATATTTCCCCCAACAAGTTACATAGGAAAATTTGACACAAAGCATTTAAATGACTTATGTTTTGCCTCCGTAATAGAAACAGTGTTGGGTAATTGTTATCTTAGGCTCTTTTGTTCCTGCATGGCCCTCCAGCTTACCGTTCATCAATCATAATCTGACTGTGTGGTACAATTTTATTTTATTAGGCTACCCAGTGATACATGATGCTATTCTGGTTTTAAAAAGTAAATAAATGCAACTAAACATATTTATCAGGCTCTCTCTTACAATCTTGTGAACCATTGCAAGTGTCACCTGAAATTCTTCATCACCAGGACTGTCCTCTCAATTGGCACATAACACAAAAGAAATTGTGTATTCAAAACAAACTAATTAACATCACAACAAGAAAATTAAAAATTGTAATGGCATTTACTCATGTTCTATTTATTCTACACATTGTTCTTCTAAAGTGATCTTATGTACAATTGACTGAATCAAAAATTCTGCAGCAGCATATTTAAATTGTCTTTTAAAAACACAGTAAAGCATTTGAATATAAGCTATTAAAGTGTGATTTCTCTGCAGCATCAAAATTCTCTTGATAATAATGTCTGCATGCAAATTCAGCAGTCATAGTCTACTCAGAATGGCCTAATGTTACGTAGCCAGTGGCTTAACAAACTTTCATATATTTGAATAATTATAGACTAATTAAAAATAAATATTGGCTTATTGAAGTTAGTGGGAAAATTCATTATATTTGGAGATTCATCAGCAGAGGTCACTAGCAGTAGCTGGAACAGATCAAGGTCAGCAAGAGCTCAGGACCCCTTGCAACATCTAGCATCAGCTCAAGGTTGGCTATGTAAGATCACTACTTCCTGTCTCCTCTCCCAGAGTGGAATGTGGACCAGGGAGAGAGAGCTCTGTAAAGGCCTCAAGCACAGTCAGCTTTGGTGAGGGGAAGGGAGCGGATTTGAAACAGACATGCAACAAAGTTTTCCTGACTAACTTTGTTACAGAATCTGTACATAACGTATTAAGGCATGGGAAGAGGATTTGGGACAGAGATTTGGAAAACAGTTTATTCAAAGAGATAAAACTATTTCATGATTACAATGCAATAAGTTAAGATAATAAACTAGATACACAGGTAAAATGTTTATCCTTCTTTAAAAAAGTTTTCTTTGGCATATTTTCATAAGAATATAAATATAAAATACAAACAACAGAGGCAACATATTTCTGGGTAGTTATTCAATTATATTTGTGCAGGCCTTGTTAATACAGTGATTCTAATCATACAGCAAGAAATACAGCTACTGTTGGTTGAATGATATATCCATCTGCTTTTTTGAAAAAAAAAACTATTTGAATCTCTACAGAAAGACATAAGACTCCAACACAAATTTCTGATTAAAAACTCCTAATACCACCCAGGTTGCAGCAATTACTTAGTAGTCTAGATCTTGGTTTCTATACATCATTGGATTATAATGTAGTCTCAGATTGGCTTTTTAGAGTAAAGATCTCCAAAGTGTTTATATGTGATGAGATTTATGAAAAATGTAAGACTAAGTTTAAACTTGCTTATAATTTTCTTTATTGTGAAAAAGCTATAGAAGGAATAAATTATCTTTCTATAGAGCTGAGATTTAGTGCCTTGAAGGACATTGAGAACTTGACTGTAAGAAGTTATGTTTACCAAAAGGAAAGGTATAGTTTAAATCTTTGGAATAAGACATGCATAACTATATTTACATTGCCTTGCTATTTTCTAAAGAATATAGTTGTTTCACTTTGGAAAATGCAGAAACCAAACATAAAAGTCAACATTTGCAGGCCTTTTGGGTCTCATTTAGCTTTAATGCCTAGAAGCATATTGCAATGTTTCTTCCTTTATAGATCCTTAATATCTGGGCAGAAACCCATAGCCATCCTTCCCAGTCAATGTTACAGACAAAAATATTCTTTCAGAAAAGCAGGATACGCATATATTAATGCAATAGTCCAGAACCTAAATTATTTTGTTGCTCTAGTTAATTAAGTATATATGTTTTTTCAATGTGTCCATTGACAGAGATATCCCATTTACTTTATGATATATTATAGTAAACAGGATATCATTCTTGCAGTTTTAGAAGCAGGCATAGTTTTGCTGGATTTCTGGGATGATTATTTCTGAATATTTTCCAGATATATTATTTCCAAATATTTTCCAGATATATTATTCTTGAATATAGATATTTTTTACTCTATCTCCAGCCCTGCATCAATATCACATTTCAAGATTTCTTTCGAAAAATACCAGATAGGAAGATATCATCAAAAGGACAAGGTAAATATAACTCTGAAACTCATTACTGGATTCAGTAAGTTGTGTTTGTTTAATAAAAAAGGAAATATGCTATATATCCTTGATTTAGTTTGAAATTGCCATCAGAAAAAGAACTCCATGAGTCACAAAAATATTTAGAATATTAATTTAGAAAAAAAAAAAGCAATGGATAGACCGTAAGCAGCTGAAGGGAGTGAGAGTTCTGTTTTCTATGCAATTGTTCATGTGCCAAACTCTGAATTGACTGTCTAAAATTTTCCTCCTTGAAAGTGCTTGCCCAAAGCCAAAGTTGATAAAAGAATCTAACCTTGAAGGAAAAGAATCTTGATCAGGAAAAAGACTTTTCCTAGTAAGTTCAAAGGAGCAATTCACTACTGTTAGATAATAAAAATGAGCCTTGAAAAAGAAGAATTATCTCATCGAAGCTGGCTGGCTGCTTAGGTGAACGATTCAACTGAAGATTTAAGAAGAGAACCCTCACGCATAATAGTGTCAATTTAAATCAAAAAAGGACAATAAGGTGCTATTATTGCCTCATGGGGAAATGGTCTCCATTTCTTTAAGAATCAAAATACCCACAAATCAGAAAAAGTGCAGTTGTTAAAATATGACATAGCAAAACAAATGAAGATGGGTTTTCCTTTGGTGTAGAAGGTGATGTACTAGAATGGGAAAAGAGGTACTCTTGGAATCTCAATATCCACCATCTCCATTTACTGTGTGTGCACCTTTAGCAAGTAAGCCTCTCCTAGCTGAGGTTCCTCATTTGTAAAATAAAGATAATAATATCTACCTTAGAGCTAAGCATAAAATGGAAGGCACCTGTATGGTGTAGGAAATCAGTAAGAGTTTGTCTGTCCCTCTCCCCTGCTCCCTGCTTATAAGTTTTTAAAAGGCTCCTACTCAAAGCTCATGATTAATATGTCTTCATAGAATGTCTTTACATTCATTTTTATGTGTAAGTTATACTCATGCACAATCATACACATTCAGAATTCTATGAAAATGTGACACACTGGAAATTCTCTAAGGTTACTAATCTATAAGTTCCACACTTTTCAAGAAAAGTCAATTAGAAGAAATATTAGCCTGAGGTTTCTACAACTGAGAGTAATCAAAAAGATCCCATTAAGATATCAGCTTAATTCCTTTGGAATAAAAAATAGTACAACTTGAGTTCTCAGCATAACTTATTTTTCAGTATCTTTAACTATAGCAAATAAGATGGGTTTTCATATTTACATTCTGAATGTATTCCTAGGGAGGAAAAATTATTTCCAGTCTCGTTAACTTCCAAAGAAGCAGCAATAACTTATTAATTGTGCCCTTGGTGATCTTAAAGTGTGACATGAAAAACAGCCTTAGAGACTTCCAAAGATGCTTAAAGTACTCCTAGGGGGAGCAGTAGGGACACCAGGAGAATCTGGCTGCAGATGTATATCCAAAAGCTATTTACATGTTGAAGGAAAGGATTTAATTAATAGTGTTACAGCTGTGAAGTTAATATGCAGATCTGAGGTCCTATCACAAGGGACTGCTTCATATTTTTCAAACAAGTCACTTAGTCCTACAATTTTTCCCTTTTACAGCTCTTGCATGGTAATAAATATATGCCCCAGAGGTTTTTCAAGATAAGGATCTTGATGTCTGTTAATTCCTTCAATAACTATAAAGATGATGATGTTGATGGTAATCACGAGGGCAACCATTTTCCGACACCTCACAATATACCAAGATCCTTCCTAAGCCCTGTATAGGCATTATCTTATTTCATTATCTCAACAACCCAGTAGGGTTGGTGCTGTGGTTTTCCTCATTTTGCAGAACAAGAAAATGAGGCTCCAGAAGATTATGTAAGTACAGACACCTTCAGTTACTGGTTTACAGTCATTCCTCACCCCACCATGCATGCACAGACTCCTTAAAAACACATCCATATCCTTCAAGTGCTGGAAGATGTGGGGAGAATCAGGACACTCAGGACTGCACCAACACACCTGGTGCAGGGCTGGCTAGTGGATGAGATAAGAGCCAAGGGAAAATCTGGAGGCTGTGATCAAGAACCCCATAACTGGCCAGAAGTATGAATGTTCGTGCCCATGACAATGTACACTCTTAGTTAATAAGAATGGTTAAGCAATCGTCTATGATAGCCATTGTTGTCTCCCTTTCATGAGACTTCTCCAATTTCTTTTACTGAAATTAGCTTTTTCCCAGTTTATGGAATCAGTAAGACCTCTAATCTTGAACCCTGTCCTCCCCTTGTAAAGGGACAGGTGGTGGATATAGCTGGGATAATTATACACTCCCTCTATCACACTCTAGTAATTTAAATCATGAGCAGATGGACGACAGCTGAATCCTCTTTCCATCTAAGCAGTGGCTGTCTGACAAGACTGTCAACTCCTGGGCTCTGGGGCCCACCTAGCTCCTGGCTATTCCCAGACCCAGTCTCCGGCCTCCTAGCTCTGAAGCCCCTGTTATCCTCCCAATGCAGTCCCTTCCACATGAGTTAGCTAGAGATGGCTTCTGTCAAATGACACCCGGGAATCCTGGCACAGCCTGTGATGACTAGTTCATAAGGAATCTGGTGTTTGAACTTTGTGTTAGTTCACATCCTGCATGATTGATTCTGCTATTCAAAACTTTCTTCCCAAGTTCTCTAATACAAATTCTTCTCAATCTTTTCTAAATTAATTAAAAGTTAAATATAATGAATAAAACAAAACTAAAATGAGATTTATACATATATATGTATGTATTTGAAACAGATTTATTCTAAACATCATCTAAAGAAACAAATGTATTAGGTCGAATCAGAGAGAGTTGGGAAGACTGGATTGCAGATAGATAATTTTTATTATAAAGTGTATACAAACTAATATAATTAATACTATTCTAAAAATGATAATACTCTAGAAATAGATCCTATAGAAATTTACTTTATCATAAAAAAGGTATCACAAATCAGTGAGAAGCCTACTAAGTAAATATTGTTTTTACCATTGGTCAGCTGTTGATAAAAGTATCTGTTTAGATCATCACCTTGTACAATATGGCAAAATCATGCTCCAGAAAGATTGAAGACCAAAAACTTCAAGCTAGTAAAACACAATATATATAAAGAGACAAAAGCCATTAACAAAAAGTATGTGGGGGAGATGGAGGCTGGGGCATGGGGGAAGAGCTGGATTATTGTGCCTAATGGAAGAGACTCAATTTTTAAGAAATCCTAATTAAAACAAAAAAATAAGATTTTTTTTCACTGTGAAAATAGCCAAAAAATAGAGAAAGGGATTAATTTGTGCTAATGACACTCTAGATACTCATATTTTGCAGCTAATAGAACACCTTTTAGAAAAGAAATTTAGAAACAGGTATCAGAAGCCTTTAACATTTCATATTAGGAAAGAGCAGGAAAAAAACTATACCCACTTGATGTAATATTTTGCAAAAATTAAAAGTATTAACCAAGACTTCAGTAACAACATGGGAATGTCTTTCGTTAAGCCCAATTTTTTAAAAAGTCCATATGAAAATTTCTTTTACAGTATTATCTCAATGATATTAAAAAAAAACAGAAAAGAAAAACTATGGAGACACAATAGAATGAGAATAAAGTTGAACCAAAATATTAATTGCAGTGGTCTTTGAGTGGTGGATACAAAAGGGATGTTTCTTCTTGTCTGTCTAGCTTCTGTCACTATTTTGTGTAACTTTTATATTTTTACATGTAACGAGATAAAGAACTTTTACCAAATTAACCTTACTTTTGGCCAAAAGAAAAAAGAAAGAAAAAAAATCTCAAGTCATTGTCCCTTTCCAGTAGAATAAATTATTTGAGAATTAATAATCACCACCACTTTAAAATGTACTAACATGTAATGGGGAACCAAAAAACCCATCTTTAAATATAATCTGATCATAGATTCTTCTGCCATCTGAGGGAGTGACACTTCTCACCTGCAGGCCAGCAGGCTCATTTTTAAGGAATACATTTTGGATGAGCCTTTGCAGATAAGAAAAGTCAGTATTCTTGGGAATAGACTGGATTGGTGAAGACAAGATACAAGCAGAACTGATTTGATTTGCCATATAAAAGAGCAGGAATTTTGATATTAGCAAGCAGCCTGGGAGAGAAGAGGAGAGAAGATCAAGTGGTGATAAACAAGTCACCATGCAGAGGCTCTCTTGGCAGAATGGCTAATGAGAAATTTCCTGGGGAGATGGCCAAGGATTACTAGGACATTGATGTCTATTTAATTCTTGTCTATAATGTGATATCAGGATTACGTTAGCTCTTAACATTTGAAAATGTTCCCTCCTCTATTTTCTGTGAGAGTTTGGGTAAGATTAGCGTCATTTATTTCTTATATGTTTGATAGATTCATCATTAAAGTCATCTGGGCTTGAAGTTTTCTTTGTAGGAAGGTTTTCAATATAAATTTATGGCTATCTATATTTTCTATTTCTGTTTGTGTTAGTTATTCTGTCCAGAAATTTGTTTACTTTGTTTATCAAACTTATTGAAATAAAGTTGTTTAAGGTTTTTTTCTATTAGCCTTTTAAAAATTTGTGCAAATTTATGGAGTACATGAGAAATTTTGTTACATGTATATAATGCATAGTGATCAAATTGGGTTGTTATAAGGTGTCCATCACTTGAGTATAATACATTTTTGTTAAGTATAGTCATCCTACTCTGATTTTAAACATTTAATTTATTCCTTCTGTCTTGCTGTATGTTTGCCCCCTTTATCCTACTTCATCCTCCTCCTCTCCCCAACTCACCCTTCCCATTCTCCTTTGTCTATTTTTCCACTCCCTGTCCTCATGTGTTCAATTTTTTTAGATTCCACGTATAAATGGGAATATGTGATATTTATCTTTTTTGCCTGGCTTATTTCATTTAAGATAAGGACCTCCAGTTTCATCTATGTTGCTGCAAATGATATGATTTCATTATTTTTTATAGCTGAATAGTATTCCATTGTTTATATATATTACATTTTCCTTATCCATTCTTCCATTGATGGGTACTTAGGTTGATTACATATCTTTGCTATTGTGAATAATGCTTCAGTAAACATGCAAGTGCAGGTATCTCTTTGATAAATTGACTACTTTTCCTTTGGGGAGATACCTATTAGTTGGATTGCTGGATTGAATAGTAATTCTCTTTTTAATTTTTTTGGGAATTCTTCACACTGTTTTTTTTTATAGTGGCTGTATTAGTATATATTACCACCAACAGTGTATAAGAGAGTTCCCTTTTCTCCACACCCTCACCAACATCTGTTATTTTTAACTTTTTAATAATAGCCACTCTGACTGGGATAAGATGATATAGCATTCTGGTTTTAATTTTTATTTTCTTGATGATTAGGGATGTTGAGCATCCTTTTATATACCTGTTGGCCATTTGTATGTCTTTTTTTTAATTAATTATTTTTCTTACTTTTCAATGATTCAGATGTTTCTTTCTAATGAATTGACCATTACATTTCCAAAGTTTTTAAATGGCCAACAGACCATAGAAAGATAATTCTTTAGGCTCCTCTTTGAAACTAACAGCTTCAGCAAACTGCTGACCTTGATTCAGGGCCAAATGTATATTTTCTTTTGAGACATGTCTATTCATATCCTTGGCCTACTTTTTTTTTAATAGTTGGATCATGTTTTTATTTTTATTTATTTATTTATATTTTTATTTCAGGATATTATGAGGGTACAAATGTTTTGGTTACATTTTATGTCTTTGTCTCACCCAAGCAAGGATCAGAGGCATGCCCTTCCCCTCTACAATGCTCACTGCGTCCATTAGTTGTGAGTTTACCCCCCACCAACCCTCTGGTCCCTGGAGAATATTACTACCATGTGAGTACCATAGTGTTGATCAGTCAGTGCCAATTTGATGACAAGTATATGTGGAGACTATTCTTCTGATCTTGGCCTACTTTTTAATGAGATTATTTGTTTTTTTCTAGTTGAGTTGTTTGTATATTCTGGATATTAGTTCCCTGTCATATGAGTAGCTTGTAAATATTTTCTTCAATTCAACAGGTTGCCTCTTCACTCTGGATTATTTCTTTTGCTATACAGAAGTGTTGCTGGAGTATGTTGTTTAATTGCTATCTATTTGTATAATTTCCAAAGTTCCTCTTGATATTGATATGCAGTTTAATTCCATTATGATCTGAGGAGATACTTGATAGGATTTTGATTTTTTATAATTTGTTGAGACTTGTTTTATGGCATAGCATATGGTCTATCCTGGAGAATGTTCTATGTGCTGATTAAAAGAATGTATATTCTGCAGTTGTTGGATAGAATGTTCTGTAAATGTCTGTTAGTTATATTTGGTCTAAAGTCCAGTTTAAATTCATTATTTCTTTGTTGACTTTCTGTCTAGATGATCTGCCTAATGCTGACATTAGGGTTGTTGAAGTCTCTCACTTTTATTGCATTGTAGTATAATTCTCTCTTTAGATGTAGTAATATTTGCTTTATAAATCTGGGTGCTTCGGTATCAGGTGTATATATTTTAAAATATTTATATCCTCTTGCTAGATTGATCCCTTCATATTATATAACGACTTTCTTTGTCTTTACTGTTCTTGACTTAAAGTTTGTTTTATCTGATATAGGTACAGCTGCTCCTACTCCTTTTTGTTTTCCATTTGTGTGGAAGGAATATCTTTTTCATTCCTTTACATTCACTCTATATGTGTCTTTACTAGTAAGGTGAGTTTCTTGTAAGCAGTATATATTTGGAGCATTTTAAAAATCCCTTCAGCCATTCTATATCTCTTAAGTGGAGAATTTAATACATTCATGTTCAAGGGTAATATTCATATGTGAGGCTTTGTTCCTGTCATATTGTTAATCATTTTCTCATTGTTCCCTATATTCTTTGTTCCTTTCTTTTTCACTTATTGTTTGTCATCGTGGTTTGGCGGATTTCTAAGTGGTGCCATTTGAGTAATTTCTCTTCTTCCTTTGTGTAATTCCTTTACCTGGGAGTTTTATACTTTCATGTGTTTTCATGATGGTAAATATTATTTTGTTTCCAGGTTTAGAACTCCCTTTATTTTGTTTCCAGGTTTAGAACTCCCTTTAGCATTTCTTGTAGGGCCAATGCAGTGGTAATGAATTCCCTCAATATTTGCTTGTTTGGGAAAAATTATTTCTTTCATTTATGAAGGATCGTATTGCTGCATATAGTATTCTTAATGTCAGTTATTTTTTCTTTTCTTTTATCACGTTGAATATATCATCCCATTCTCTGCTGGCCTTTAAGGTTTCTTCTGAAGTATCTGCTGTTAGTCTGATGGGGTTTCCTTTATAGGTGACTAAATGTTTTTCTTGTGCTCTTATTAGGATTCACTGTCTAAGAATTTTTTGCCTTGTATTTGCCTGGGTATCATTGAGCCACCTTATGTGAATGTCTAAATTTCCTGCTAGACTTGGGAAGTTTTCATCTATTAGTCTGTTAAATAGGTTTTCTAATCCTTTCTTTGTGTTTTCACCTTCAAGGATACCAATGAATCATAAATTAAGTTGCTTTATGGTGTCCTGAATATCATATAGGCTTTATTTATTCTTTTTTTTTCATTTTTGCTTGACTGGATTAATTCAAAAGACTGGCATCAAGTTCTGAGATTCTGTGTTTTGCCTGGTCTAGTCTATTGTTGAAGATTTCAAGTGTATTTTATATTTTCTTCAATGAATTCTTCAGTTCCATAATTTCTACTTGGTTCTTCTAAAAAAATCTATCTCTTTGTAAATTTCTCATTCGTATCCTGGATTTTTTCTGATTTCTTGGTACTGTTTTGTAGAACTCTTGTGTATCTTACTGAGCTTCTTTAAAATCAATATTTTGAATTCTTTATCTGGGATTTCAAAAATTCTTTTTGATTAATACCTATTGCTGGAGAAATATTGTGTTTCTTTGAAGGTGTCATGTTTCCTTGCTTTTTCACATTACTCATGTCCTTACATTGATATCTGTGCATCTAGTGTAACAGTTGCTTCTTCCTATCTTTAAATTTACTTTTGTAGAGGAAAACTTTTTCCTGAAGATGCATCTATAATGTTGGTTGGGTAGAATACTTTGGTTCTGCTTCTGGGTACATGCAGTAGTGTAGTCTCTATATGATTTCTTGGGCTATAAATAGCATTAGTGGTATCTGTGACTTATTATTGGGGACTATGATGAAGTTGTGCTGGGGATTGGAATGCCAGATAGGCCAGTCTTCAGGCCCCAGTGGTGAGAGTGGTGGGCTGAGCATGCCTATCTTTGTGACCCAGGGCAGCATATACTGGCACCTGTGTTGGCGGTTACCCATGGCTGAATCTTTGGCCTCCAATGGCTTGCTTGGATGCTGGCTGTGGCAGTGGTGGCCCAGGTGGGTGGGCATGTTCTTAGGCCTCTGGGCATCTGGTGTGGTATGGACAATGGCAATAACCATGGTAGGATGAATCTCTGGGTCCTGAGTACTGTGTGTTGGTTTTGGCTTCAATGGCCAGTCTCTAGGCCCATAGGTGCTGGCTTGTAGGTGCCAGCTGAGGTGGAAGAGGCCAGGAAATTTAGGCTCAGTTTCACGTTCCAGGGGAGTAGTGTTCAGGTATCCAAGGTAGTAGATTGTGTTGGGTAATCTCAAGAACCCTGGGCTATGTGCTCTGTCTTGAGGGGGCAGAGTAAGGCCAGTCAGGCTGAGTGGGCTGTACTCAGACTCCCCAATGGTGAGAGCAGACACCAGCTGTGGTGGGTGATGTGGGGTGATTCTCAGGCCCTAGGTAGAGTGCTTGAGTGAGAGGCAGTAGCAGCTACACTGAGACTCCACCACTGGAGAGGGTGGGGTCACACTTGGTGGCCACTGCCTGGGCCAGTTGGTGGTGCATGAATGTTCCCTTCAAGCTCCAGTCCTGGCAGAGCTTTCCCCATATGCACTGGCTGCAGGAGCCCCAACCTAGCTCATAGTTGAGTCCCAGTGGCAACTTGTGGCCTGCTCATGTCCTGTCTCAAATCCTGGCAGTTCTCACTTCCTGCACCAGCCATTGCTGCCCATGCCTTGATCACTTCCTATACCTGGATGCGGAATCACTGCCAGCTCACTCCTGGGCCTCTGTAATAACAGCCAGAGTTTCTGTCATGCTCCAAGACAGCATGCAATTTGCCAGAGGCTAGGTTTGAAAGTGGCACCTTGCTGCAGCTGCTAATGTCTCTGAAAGGGTGTGGGACCCAGTGTGGGCTCCCTTCCTGGAATAGTTCCATCCATATTAGACCAGCAGATCCCTTTGTTAGTTTTAGGGGTTGGGAAGGTGGAGAGTATTCTCCTGAGCCAGGATTGTGTGATTCCACAGTGGGACCGCTGGAAGGCTCTCCCTCACTCTTTCCCTGCATTGGAAAGTCACTCTTGGCTCCCAGTCCTGGGATCCCAGGTCTTTTCAGCCATAGAGGCTGCTTCTCCTTCTTTTCCCCTAGTTTTGGTGTCCTTCTCCTGTCACTTCTCTGTTGAATTCCAGAGTTCTCTCTTGGGTGATGTAGTTGAAGTATGACTATTTATGCATTGCTCTGTTTCTTCTAAGTGGAGAAGGCAGCATAAAATGCTGCTAGTCAGTCATCTTGAGCCTCCTCCTCTTCTATTAGTCTTTTAATTTCTGTAAAATCTGTACTTGTATCTCTTCTTTCTTTACTGATATTATTTGTATTGTTTCTATTTTTATTCTTGATCAATCTTACTATATGCTTGTTGGTTTATTAATCTTTTCAAATAACCAACTGTGGTATCTCGTTTCTGGCCTCAATATGTTTTTTTATGCTCTTCTTTTTATTTCTTAAAATGGAAGGCTGTATATCACTGATTTTTAACTTTTGTTCTAATATCCACTTAAAGATATATTTTTCCTCTAAATACTGCTTTGAATTAATCCAAAAATATGAATTTGCTGTGTTTTCTTCATTATGTACTTTGAAATAGTTTAAAATTTCTCTTTAAATTTCTTCTTTGATTTGTGGATTATTTAAAATTATGTGCCTTAAATTCCAAATACTTATAATTTTTCTAGATATCTTACTCCAAATTTGAAATTACTGTGCAGTTTGTGGCTGGAGAATATTCTTTGTATTATTCAGTCATTGGGCATTTATTGAGACATTTTTAGGGCCCAGAATACAATCTTGATCATTGTTCCATATGTGCCGGAGTACAAAATGTATTTTGTAGTTTTCAGTGTAATGTCCCATTCAAGTTGGTTGATAGTGTTGCTCAAATATTTTGTTTCTACTGAATTGTGTCCACTTTTTCTGTCAATAACCAGGAAAGGGGTGCTAAATTCTCCACCTATGTTTGCGAATTTGTCAATTTCTTCCTTTAGTATTGTCAATTTTTGTGTCATGTGCTGTAAAATTCTGTTAGTTGGTATAGTTTAGAATTATTATGTCTTTTTGATAGATTGACCCCGTTATCATTGTAAAGCATTCTCTTTAGCTCTATTTGTACTCCATGGCTTGAAGCCTCTTATTTTTTTCTTGATATTAATATGACCACAAAGGGTTATTTTTGATTGTGATTTGCATAGTATATATTTTTCATCTTTTTAACTTCAATGTATATATGTATTTATATTTAAAGTGTATTTCATATAAATAGCATTGGGTACTATCTTTTTAAAGTTCAGTGTTTTAATCTCTGTCTTTAATTGAAGTGTTTAGTCTGTTTACATTTCATGTAATTATTGATATGATTGGATTTTAATCCACCATAGTATTATTTGTTTTTTATATGTACTATCTGTTTTGGTTTCTTACTGTTTGCTTTTGCTGTTTATATTATTTTCGTTTATATATTTATTTATTTAATGTAACTGGTTGCTCTGCGGCAGTGATTCTCAAACTTCCTGGCCTCAGTACACTTTTTATACTCTTAAAAGTTAATGAGAATCCCAAACAGCTTTTGCTTATGTAAATTATATCTATCAATATTTATCTTATTAGAAATTAAAACAACCTTTTAAAATACAATCAGCTGTAGCCCTCCTTCCTGCGGGACTGCTCACTACTTTCAGGTGAACCAAGAAGGTTTTCATTCCAGGGATGCAAACGGTTAGCAAATAGGCTCTGTGGAGTATAAATTGAACATTTATAGCCCATTTCTGTCATTGGAATAACACCCAAATTCATAGAGATGTTGTAGAAATTACTCTGAATCCAGATTTTGGAGAAAGATTATTCCTGAATCCAAGTTTTGGGTAAAAATCAAGGTATGAGGAGGCTTCTATTAATCTCTCTGAATGAGTAAATCTAAGAAATACCTTTATGAATTAGTAGGAGATGAAAGAGCTTTGTAAGGTTAGTATACAAACCAGCACACTTGGACAAAGAATTTGTTACACAATGAAGTTCAACCTGGAAGGGTGGAAGAGGTATTTGTGTTTGTCAAGGGTCCTTACCTCTGCTCTATTTTTCCGAATAGATTTTCTACAGACTGAAATTGAGGTTAAACTGTGGCTAATCAGGGAGATGTTACCATTCTTTGAGGCAGTAAATAGAGAGACCAACAGAAAATCTTTAGGATGCGCCTTTTGAAGCTATCTATCTTTTTAATAGCCTAGAACAGTTGATTGACTGCTTAATGCCATTTGAATGGGTAATAAAAGGAGTAACCAGGACTACTATGTCCATTTTTTTAAACTTGAGCCCAAATAAATGAGAAAGAAACACTTTGACATGTACATCAATATTAGAAAAGCAATTACAAAAAGGAGTTCACAAGAATAATCTTGAGCAGTGGTGGGAAATCAGACTTCTATGGAACAAATGACTGCTGGTATTTATTTATTTTTTATTACTTCACAGAGTTGTTTTGAAGCTTACCTGAGTTACTACATATGATGTACATAAACAGTGCTAAGCACCCAATAAACATTGACTACTATCATTACTAGCAAAGCTGGTTCTGTTATTATATTTCACAGAGACTCAGTGTGGGCCTAAGGGCCCACAGTTAAGAAGTACTCAAGATAACATTTGAACTAAAGACTTATGATTCAAAATTCAGTTTTCTATCAACACACTATGATGCTAATTCCATAGGACAAGTTTCCTGTGGTCTAATTTATTCCAAATCAGTTTATACAGAAAAAATAAAAGATAATTTACATCTAGTGAAATAAAAGATATGCTTGAACATGCCCATTCAAATCACAGGATACAAAATGCTGTAGGTTGAAAATGTTGTGCTTAACGTATTCATAGTTTTTTTATTCATAAGATTTGTACTTTAAAATCACTTATTTCATAATCTGCATTTACAGAAGATAACTGGGTGTGATTTAAGTACTTTTTCTGTCTCAGAAATTAGTGGCTATTGATCAATAGCACAATTATTTAAGATAGATGTTAATACATATGTATGGGACTCAGTATTGGAAATGTCATTTGTGCTTCTCAAATACATTTGCCAATCTAAGAAAGTGATGACAAGTTTAACTATGGTTGTTATAGTGTAGAAAAAAAGAGTATTCACTTCTGGAGATCCTGAAAAAAAAATTCTTCAGGGATTTTTGCTGCTTGGCTGAATTAAATATGCTTTGTTACTACATGGACTTCAATAGAACCAAACAATTCTAAAAGTATCCATGCTAGGCAAGACAGATTTTTTAAAAGATCTAAACCACAAATACATTACTTAGAGCAGGCATCCTCAAACTACAGCCCACGGGCTACATACGGGTGTTTTTGTCCATTTGTTTTTTTACTTCAAAATAAGATATGCGCAGTGTGCATAGGAATTTGTTCATAGATTTTTAAACTATAGTCCAGCCCTCTGAGGGACAGTGAACTGGCCCCCTGTTTAAAAAGAGGACCCATGATTAGAAAATTAGAGATTGTCATAAACAACAGAATAAGTTAGCACAACTCTAGTTGATAATAAGAAGTCTAAAAAATGACAGCTTTCTTATGCTTTTTGTAATTATACTGTTAAGTTTCTTAACTACAGTGAAAATTGTGCTGTTTTACAAGCAAACTGTTTAAGAAACACAACTAGAAACTTAACTCTTGTTATTCATAAATTTGGGTGGCAAGACCTTTTTGTAGGAGTCATAATAAAATCATTTGCCCTGCTGGCAGGTCTAGACAGAGAAATAACACGGATATCACGCTGCATTTAGGCAACTGTTTCTGTGTGAGCGGGATTGGAAAATAGGAATCACTACACTGATGCGTTTACTTGTTAGTAAATGTGTGCTGTACTTAACATGCTTTCACTCTTTGTCAAACTTTTTTTTTCAGAATTAATAATTCAGCAAAGATAGCAACTTGCCGTTCCTGTTTGTAACATTAACATTTTAGGCCATTCCTTTTTCTACTTTATACACAAGCATGTTCAAAGCTATTTCTCACTTACGGTTTGGGGTCATGGTCACTGTGACATTATGTCTTTTTAAAACAGACATGAGGATACACTGGAAACCAAGTCCTACTTCACCATAACAAACTAAACCATACGGCAATTGCTTTGAAGTTCCATTATATTAACATGCTCCTGAGATCATTCTTTCTTGAAAGGCACCTGAACTCTTTTGTGGCTTGTATTTCATCTCCCTCTCTCACTTTATATATATATATATATATATATATATATATATATATATATATATATATAAAACAATAGCATATAGTCACAATACTTATTTACAAATGTCCTCATTTCAAAATTTACTTTAAAAGCATGATAAACTCACCTTAGAGAGCCCACCTACTTCCAAATAAAAGCAGATAATGAACACATTCCAGGTGACCCAGAGGGCTGTCCATACTGTATACTAGAAAGAAAGGGGAAGAGAGAGAGAGCAGAAACATGTGAAGATGAAAGGCATGTATACTAAATAAATCAATAATAAAATATCAATAAGTCTGTCTTTTGGAAAGAAACAGGGAATGCTCAGAAAACAGTCCTCCCCTAAGATCTCTAGAAATTAAAAATCCAATAGTTTCTACTGCTTTCAGGAGACACCAATAAAGCTAGATTTACTTTTAAAGTGCTTTGCTGGCTTGCAGGTACAAGTTAAATCCGAGTGCTGTTTGGATTTCTGTTTTCTGAGTATTGTTTTTTCCAGGGAACATAATTATGCAAATTTTCTTTAAGCTCTCTATGTATCATTTTTAAGTTATTATATAAAACTGTCAAGTGTTTAGGAATGTTAGTCAAAATCCAGCTTGAATGGAAAGCATGTTTGAAAATAAATGTGTGGAGTAAAACAAATTTTCATCTCTTGGATTATTTAATTAAGAGTATCGTGTGTGCCTCTAATACAATCACATAATAAAATTACAATCATGTAACATATTTTTAAAACCCGGAGAAATTAATAAACAGGATTAAGAATAAGCAAATGAACAATAGATTTCTGTAATGGAAAAATACTTTCCAATCCTATCCAATAAACTCTAAACCTGCTGGCCTTACTGATTAACTGGTTTAATTAATATATTATGTATTACAAAATACCTTCCCCTAAGCATTAATCAATATTAATTAAGGGGAAAGCATGTCAGGGCTCATCTCACCCAGCCACTTTCATATGCAGACAAAGAAACTGAGGCCCAGAGAACTGACATACAGAACAGCTTGGATCACTGATGACAGTACTCACTGTAGCACACAATTAACACATTGAATACAATGGTTTGCCCATTCATTTTATTGTATCACAAAATCTACAAATTCTTAATTTCTTAAATAGGCACACTAATAAATTATTGCATCAGTGATTATTCATTATTCCATCAGTGATTATAATTGTTGCATACTGTCTTTAAATTAAAATAAATAATGAAATCATTTCCTTAGCTTTTTCTATGCTGTGTTAAATAATAGAATTATGAGTTTTAGACTCTATATAAAATAGCCACATTCCTATTAAAAAGTTACCAGAAGCTTTTAGTTATTTGTAAAATTCAATTGACATTTTGTGCCATTTTGGCATTTATGAATTTTTAAGGTCTTTCACAATAATATTATGTAGTTGTATAGTCCTATTATTGATAACATTTGATGTACCACTGTACATTATTTGTTTTTGAGAGAGGGTTTTGGTTTTGTGTTGTTTAAGAACAATACAATGATAATAATAAGTTAAAGCTTCCAAAATCACTGGAAATTTAGTTGGAAGATAGGTTAAAATGTTAACACAAGTGAAAACACATAATGAGGTTTTTGGTATCTGCAGATATTGCTGATGTTACAAATCTTCAGTTCATAAAGTCTCCTAGTGTGAGTGGACTTAGTTTTTAAAAATGTGCCAAATATACTGAAACACACTTTTCTGAACCATAAAATGTTCCCACGAATATTGAAAATATATAACCTACATCCTTAATGTATACTTTTTGCAAATCACAAAAACTACAACAAATTCTGAAGCTCTTGCTAATGGCATCTAATATCTGATATTTCCCATTCTAAAAATTAAATGTAACTATAAGCATTTTGGAATGGGGGAGCAATGTTGACCTAAGTCATGCAAAGAAAGTGACAAAGGTTAAGAAAACACTAAAATAAGAAAATTAACTAAATTAATTACAAAACAATATGATAGGACTTAATTATTAGAACTTAATCATAACCTACAAATATTCTTTTGGTCAATTGATTCATAGTTATAAAAAGCACAATAAAACATATCAATTTAAAAATCACAGCAAAAACTTAGTGACTGAAGTGTATTCAGGATCTCCCACATGTGGTACTATTGATGCTACTTCTGAAGTTTCAGAGATAAAATTACCAGGCTAAGTAAACTCCAACTGTCAATTCCTACCTTTTAAACAGTAATAGGGGTTACTATTCTTATGCTTTCTGTGTTCCTGGTACTGTACTAAATGCTTTACATAGATCATGTCACTCAGTGATCACACTAAAACTGAGGTAGAGAGGTAGTTGTTTAATCACCTATTTAGTGTCACAGTTAGGATTTGAAATCTGACAGTTTGACTCTAAAGCTGGGATACTTAAGCATCACATGATAGGCTATTTTTTAAAAGGTCTTAGGAAAAGGACTATAGATAAATTGCAAGTTAATCCTTCATCAATTTAGCAATTTGTCAATCACCAATTCACCAAATTACCAACTTAACAAAAATTATTTTATAGCTATATGTTCTATAACTTGCAATGTTTTAGAAATGACAGTATCTTTTGTATTTTGCAATTAATGTGACATTCATGATATCAACATTTTGAGTCGTTTGTTTGTTTAAGCAATATTGTAGAGTTTCTAATGCAAACATATTAGAAGTTTCTTCTAATAAATTTGTATTTGTTGAGAACAAAGAATATTTGTATTATTGAATTTGGGATTGTTATGAGATGTAAACTATATACCTTGATGTGCACTTGAGATGGAAGTCTGATCATAAACATGAAGGAAAAGAGAAATCTAGTGGTACAAATACATCTACAGGAATTTAACTAGGAAGGATTAGGACAACCTATGGCATAAGAGGCTAGCTAACCTCCCTGCCTTATTTTTGAAGTGGGTTATTTTATTTATAATTCAAAAATTTAAAAAAGAGATAAGACTCTACATTCTTAACAAATACCCTTTAGTTGTTATGGAGCATGCCTACATGCTCACATATCCAGATAGATTAGATATATTTGCAATAAAGGAGATAATTTCTCAATGTAAGGAAAATAAATCACTGTGTATATTCTGTCTGTCTCCTATTTTGCTTATTTTCAGTCTATACATTTTAAATCCTAATTCACATAGAAAAGTCCTATAATGATGAAAAAAGAATATCTATGTGTTCTATGTGGCTTCCTAAATATTTCCTAGTTTTACAAGGATATTTCAGCACTTTCTGATTGAAATGAACTTTGGAAGTCTTCCAGTCTATTTCTTCCCCACTGAGTGATTAGTCTACAATATAAATTATTTGTGCTTTCTGAGCTTGCCTATTTTCCAAGTAGGGGAAAAGCCATTCATTCATTTATTCATTCTTTCACATTTGACTCAATCTGTTGCAATATTATGCAAAATATGCTAGACTTACAATAAAAAATAGGGTAAGTTTCTTGGTCACTCATTGTTGTAGCATTTTCTGGAGTTTAGCGATCATGTCCAGACGAATTTTAAGAGCAACCTATGATCCCTACATTTTAATGGCAAGAAAAGCAGAGTGAAGGGGCGGGGGGGAGACACTAACTGATCAATCATTTGTGTTAAGTCATGGTAAATAAGTTACATACATTATATAATTCTTAAAAGTGATCTATGGCTCAGGTTTTTCCAAATGAGATAACTGTGGCATAAAGAAAGCAAATAAATGTCCCAAGGCTTCAGAGCGGATAATTGGTGGAGAAGGATTTAAATCTGGTACCAAATGAATCAAAACCAAACAGTCTTAACTCAATGTTGAGCACTATCTCAGAGACAAGATTTATGATAACATAGAGAAATGTTCCTATATAACAATTCAAATTAAAACAAGTTTTTGTTCTTTGCATAGAAGTCCAAATAAATAAATTGTAAACCCAGCAAATGTACTTGGTATTTTTTTAAATTTTTAAAGGCAGTTTTGAGTTAATTTTAATTCTAAAGTTAATCTTATTTTAAAAAATTAAATATATTTGTTAATTTATCTACCTTCAAATTAATTTAAATCTGCTTGATTAAATGAACAGCCAGGAAATAATAAAGATTTATTTATTTATTTTATTTCAGCATATTATGGGGGTACACATTTTAAGGTTTCAAATAATGCCCTTGCCTCCTCTCCCCTCATAAGTCTGAGCTTCAAGCATGCCCATCCCCCAGATGGTGCATATCTCACTCATTATGTATGTATATACCCACCCTCCCCACTCCCACCCGCTCAATACCCAATTAATGTAGGTCCTGTGTTCCCACTCCCATCTGCCCAATACCCAATTAATGTACTTTCTATGTGCCCAATTAGGTGCCGCTAACTTAATACCAGTTTCCTGGTGAGTATATGGGGTGCTTGTTTTTCCATTCTTGGGATACTTTCCTTGGTAGAATGGGTTCCAGTCTATCGAGGAAAATACAACATGTGCTATATCACTGTTGTTTCTTAGAGCTTAATAGTACACCATGGTATACATATATCACATTTTATTAATCCACTCATGAATTGATAGGCACTTGGGTTGTTTCCACAGCTTTGCAATTGTGAATTGTGCTGCTATAAACATTCAAGTGTAGGTGTCTTTTTTATAGAGTGTCATTTGATCTTTTGGGTAGATGCCCAGTAATGGGATTGCTGGATCAAATGGTAGATCCACTTGTATTGCTTTAAGGTATCTCCATATTGCTTTCCATAGAGGTTGAACTAGTTTGCAGTCCCACCAGCAGTGTAGGAGTGTTCTTATCTCTCCACATCCATGCCAACATCTATCATTTGGGGAATTTTTGATAAAGGCCATTCTTACTGGAAATAAGTGATATTTTACTGTAGTTTTGATTTGCATTTCCCTGATGATTAGAGATGTTGAACATTTTTTCATATTTTTGTTAGCCATTATTCTGTCTTCTTTAGAAAAGCTTCTGTTCATGTCCTTTGGCCACTTTTTGATAGAGTTGTTTGATTTTTTCTTGCTGATTTTCATGAGTTCTAAGTAGATTCTAGTTATCAGCTCCTTATCAGATGTGTAGGATGTGAAAATTTTCTCATAATTCTGTAGGTTGTCTGTTTACTTTCATGACTATTTCTTTGGCTGTGCAGAAGCTTTTTAGTTTCATCATGTCCCATTTATTTATTTTTGTTGCTGCTGTGATTGCCTTTGGGGTCTTCTTCATAAATTCTTTGCCTAGTCCAGTGTCTAGGAGAGTGTTTCCAATATTTTCCTCTAGAATTCTAATAGTTTCATACCTTAGGTTTAAGTCTGTTATCCAGTGTGAGTTGATTTTTGTGAGAGGTGAAAGGTGTGGGTCCTCCTTCAGCCTTCTACAAGTGGCTATCCAGTTTTCCCAGCACCATTTATTGAAAAGGGATTCTTTTCCCTAGTGTATGTTTTTGTCTGCTTTGTCAAAGATTAGATGGCTATATGAGGATGGTTTTATATCAGGATTCTCAGATCTGTTCCACTGGTCAATATTCCTATTTTTGTGCCAATACCATATTGATTTAATTACCACAGCTTTGTAGTATAGTTTGATATCTGGCATATTAATACCTCCCACTTTGTTTTTGTTGCCTAGAATTGCTTTTGATATGCAGGGTCTTCTCTGGTTCCAAATGAAGCATAAAATTATTTTTTCCATATCTGTGAAGAATGCTGATGGGATTTTAATAGGTATTGCATTGAATCTGTAGATCAGTTTGGGTAGGATAGACATTTTAATGATGTTGAGTCTGGCGCCCCATGAGCATGGTATGGATTTCCATCTGTTTACATCCTCTGCTATTTCCTTCCTCAGTGTTTCATAGTTCTCCCTGTAGAGGTCTTTTATCTCCTTAGTTAAGTATATTCCTAGGTACTTTAATTTCTTTGTTGCTATTGTGAAGGGTATTGAGTCTTTGATTTGGTTCTCAATTTGATCGTTGTTGGTGTATATGAATGTCTCTGATTTCTGTGTATTGATTTTGTATCCTGAGACTTTACTAAATTTATTTATCAATTCCAGGAGTTTCTTGGTTGAATCTTTGGGGTTTTCTAAATATAATATCATATCATCGGCAAACAGTGAAAATTTGATTGCTTCTGCCCCTATTTGGAACCCTTTAATTCCACTTTTCTGTCTGATTGCTGTAGCCAGGACTTCCAGCACTATGTTGAATAGAAGTGGAGATAGGGTGCAGCCTTGCCTGGTTCCAGTTCTAAGTGGGAATGCTTTCAATTTTTCCTCATTAGGTAGGATGTTGGTTATTGGTCTGTCGTATATGGCTTGTATAATTTTTAGGTATGTTCCTTCTATACCTATTTTATTAAGTGTTCTTGTCATGAAAGGGTGTTGAATTTTGTCAAAAGCTTTAATTTTGTCAAAATCTGCATCTATTGAAAGAATCATGTGGTTTTGCTTCTGTTTATATGGTGAATTACATTTATAGATTTACATATGTTGAACCATCCCTCTACCCCTGGGGTGAAGCCCACTTGGTCGTGATGGATTATTTTTTTGATAAACGTTTGGATTTGGTTAGCTAGGATTTTGTTAAAAATGTTTGTATCTATATTCATAAGGGATATTGGTCTATAGTTTTCTTTTTTTGTTACATCCTTTCCTGGTTTTGATATCAGAGTAATATTCACTTCATAAAAGGTGTTGGGGGGGGTTTCCACTTTTCTCGATGTCGTGGAATAATTTCTGCAAGATAGGCACCAGTTCTTCTTTGTAAGTGTGGTAAAATTCGGGTGTGAAACCATCTGGACCAGGACTTTTCTTTTTAGGGAGATTTTTAATTGCTGTTTCTATTTCAGCTCTTGAGATTGGTCTGTTCAGGAATTCTATTTCTTTCTGGTTGAGCCTAGGGAGGCTGTGTGTTTCTAGAAATTTGTCCATTTCCTCCACACTTTCCAGTTTGTGTGCAAAAAGATTTTTGTAGTATTTGTAAATTATATCTTCTATCTCCTTGGGATCAGTTGTGATATCTCCTTTTTTGTTCCTGATGGAACTTATTAGAGATTTCTCTTTTCTGCTTTCCATTAGCCTAGCCAATGGTGTGTCAATTTTGTTTATTTTTTCAAAGAACTAACTTTTTGTTTTGTTAATCTCCTGTATAGCTTCCCTGTTGTCAATTTCGTTTAGTTCTGATTTGATCTTTTTGATTTCACTTCTTCTGCTGGGTTTGGGGTTGGTCTGTTCTTCTTTTTCCAGCTCTTTGAGTCGTTTCATTAGATTGTCTATTTGTGATCTTTTTGACTTTTGGTTATAGGCATTTATGGAAATAAACTCTCCTCTCAGTACTGCTTTAGCTGTGTCCCAGATTTGATAACTTGTCTCTCCATTGTCATTTGTTCAAAGAATTTTTTTATTTCCATCTTGATTTATTCATTTATGAAGTAATCATTTAGTAGAAGGTTGTTTAATTACCACGTCTTTGTGTAGAAATGTGAGTTTCTGTTAGGGTTGATTTCTACTTTTATTCCACTGTGATCTGAGAAGATACATGGTATGATTTTTATTTTTTTAAATTTTCTGAGACTTACTTTGTGTCCTAGGATATGGTCAATCTTAGAGAATGTCCTGTGTGCTGATGAGAAGAACGTATATTCAGTGGATATTGGGTAGAATGTCCTGTAAATGTCAGTCAGACCCAATTGTTCTAGAGTTTTGTTTAAGTACATTTTTTTTTATTAATTTTCTGTTTGGAGGATCTGTCCTGTGCAGCCAGTGGGGTGTTGAAGTAAACAGTTATTATGGAGTTGCTGTTAATCAATTTGCTTAGATCCAGTAAGGTTTGCTTTATGAATCTGGGTGCACCTAAGTTGGATGCATATATATTTAAAATTGTTGTATCTTCTTGTTGAACTGTGCCTTTCGCCATTATATAATGACCCTCTTTGTCTTTCACTACTTTTGTTGGTTTAAAAACTAAATCATCTGAGATTAGAACTGCCACGCCAGCCTTCTTTTGGTTTCCACTTGGCTGAAATACTGATCTCCACCCCTTTACTTTTAGTCTATATACATCCTTGCAAGTTAGATTTATTTCCTGAAGACAGCAGATGCTTGGCCTGTATTTTCTTATCCATTCAGCCAGTCTATGTCTCTTGATTAGGGAGTTTAAGCCATTCACATTTATTGAGAAAACTGATAGGTGAGGCAGGTTACTGTTCATTCTGTTGGGTTGGACATTGTTTCTTTGATTTCTCTCTTGAACCATTGTAATATCTGGCCTTTAATCTTTAGGTTTTGGGTGTTTTTATGTCTGTGAGCATTTATTATGCTGTTCCTTGCGTAACACTGTTTTGAGTACTTCTTGTAGGACTGGTCTTGTCTTGGTGAATTCCCTGACACTTTGTTTATCTGAGAATGTCTTAATTTCTCCTTCATACATAAAGCTTAGTTTTTCAGGGTACAAGATTCTAGGCTGGGTATTATTTTGTTTCAAAAAGGTGTGAATGGGGCCCCAGGCTCTCCTTGCTTGTAATGTTTCAGATGAGAAATCTGGTGTTATTCTGACCAGTTTTGCATTGTATGTAACTTGCTTCTTTCACCTTATAGCTTGTAGAAGGGTCTCTTTTGTTGATATTTTGGTCCATCTGATGACTACGTGTCATGGTGTTTTCCTATTTGCATATTATCTCCCAGGAGTCCTCTGGGCCTCTTGTATTTCTAATTCAATGTTATTGGCCAGACCTGGGAAATTTTCTCAATTATTTCTTCAAATAGCTTATCCAACCCTTGGGTTTTTTCTTTCTCCTTCTCCAGAATACAGTGGAGCCATAGGTTATTCTTCTTCGTATAATCCCACAATTCCTGTAAGCTTTGCTCATGTCTCTTATTTTTCTGCTCTATCTCTTTGATTAACTTATTTGATTTGAAAGTGTTATATTCAATCTCTGAGATTCTTTCTTCTATTTGGTCCATACTATTTTTGAGGCTTTCCAATGTGTTTTGTATTTCCCTGAATAAATTCTTTATTTCCAGGAGATCAGATTGATTTTTCTTTAAGATCTCAATTTCCTTAGTGAATTTTTGTTCCAAGTCCTGAATTTTCTTTGTGGTTTCTTTGTGTTTGTTATCCATTTTTTTTTTTTTTTTTTTTGCATATCACTGAGCTTTCTTACAATCCAATTTTGGAATTCTTCTGTCAGTTTAGTGTTTTAGGTTTGTTCAGTCTCCATTTCTTAAGAGCTGGTGTATCTCTTAGGAGGAGTGTTTTTGGTTTGATACTTCGAAGTCCAGAATTCTTTCATTGAGCCCGCCCCATTTGGATCAGCTGTTATTTCCTATGCTGCCCAGGGGTCCTCTCTTCTGTAGTTTCTTGATTTGCCACTGGGGGCAGCTCTTCCGCTACACTTGGAAGGTACCCCTGATGGGAGGGGTTACTTGTGGAGCCTATTGTGGCCACTTGTGGGGGATTTGTTCCTTGATTATGGCCCTGACTATTGGCCACTGACCGGGGGAGGAGATCCAGCCCCAGCGTTTTGATCAACTGGGTGACCAAAACTGTTCTGGGAAGCAAAGTCTTTTAGACTGCATGCTTACGAATTGCACACAGGCCCTGTGGATTCTCCCTCGAAATAATAAAGATTTAAATAGTCCTTGGGAAGAATTTTATTTTGGAATTAATAAGTAAATTTTAAAATATTTAGACTAGGAGTAAACTGACAGGAAACAAATGATTCTGCAACAATACTTTATACTTGTTAAATATGATTTCACAGCTTCATATTTTCTATAGCCAAAGAAGCAGAAAAGGTACATTCAAACCCCAAGACTGAACTTGCAATCCCCTAATATATATACTCTACCTTGTACCTTAGCTAAAATAAATTTTAATCAATAAGTAATACCATACGGCAAAGTTGCTGTTTTATTCCAAAAATAAATACAGAGATAGTAAATTGTACCCTATCAGTGGTGATCGTACCTGAAGGGGAATTATTGCTCTTTCATTCTGTGATTTGGTTGAATTCTTCTAATAATCAGTGCTGAGGGTCCTCCTCAATTATAGTGGCAGAAGCCCACAACATTGCAGTTTTTAGAAAGAAGTCTTGAGAAGTAAGTCAGCTAATGGTAGGAGCAGGTAGCTCAGCTTATACTATTTTGTCATGTTATTCCTCAAGTAAGTTCAGACTGAGATAAGCGAGGCAGTAAGGCCTCTTTCTCTTGCTGAGCTATAGTGGACATGTTCTGAGATAAGAAATCACTGTTCAGTCCATCTTGTAAAATAATTTCATCCAGTAACATTTAATTGAATTATTGTTTTTTTCAATCAAGTATTCTCCTATGGTCTGTATATATAGGGATAGACCTAGAACACAGCAATGGGTACCACATTCCTACATTCAGGAGTACACAGTTTGTTCAAGGTGGTGAGGCAGGAAGGGAAGCAATGAAGACAACAGGGAAAGGTGCTTGGGTAGAAGTAACAGGATCTATGACAGCAGGAAGGAAGACTTATTGCCCCTAGCATGGGGTGGCCAGGTGAGGCTTTTATTTTTTTATTATATTTGTAAAAAAAATTTTTTTTAATTTCAAAATATGGATCAGTTTGTGGTGATCCACGAGATGAAAGATGGCAGACAAGAAACACCTCTAGTCAGAGTGTCTCCGCAAGAAGGAAAGAGTTTAGCTGAACGTGAAAAAAACAAACAGGCAGACAAACATAGATTGGATGAGGGTCAGAAGGAAGGGTGCCTGAACCTACAGGACACTCCATGTGAACAGGTTGCAGAGTAGAACTGGAAGGAGAAAAGCATCAGCAGGGTGTAGACCCTGAGAGGCTTGGAAACCAGTGACAAGTGTAGGTGGAATTGTTAAATTTCCCCTCACGTGCATTTTGGACTGCTGGTGGGCACCCAAGCTGCTGGAGACATCTGCCTACACCAGCTCAGAGATAGACACCGCCAGTGAGTGGTGAGCCTCTTGCAGGCAGGGCAGTGGGCTCCCAGTCCCTTAGGGACATGTTTGGTCCTACAAACCTGAGTCAATTGGCAGGCACCATAATGCTTCATTCTCCCCTTCCTCTCTCCTACCTGAGGCTGCTGAGAGAGACAATTTAGCCACCACCTGGAGTCATCCACAGGGAATGGAACCTTTCCTTTTGGGGCTCTGCAGCTAAGGGGTACTCAGACTGTGAGCTCCCTAACCACCAGACCTCCCTTGTGCTGCTTGCCTGGTGACTCCAGCAGAGCAGGGGAGACCCAAGACAGAGAGACATTGATCTATCTGGGACACCCTGTGGGTGACTTGATACCAGCATTCTTCTCCCTAGCAGGGTCAGGGATTTATCACCAGGCTCGGGGAACAGGCCTGCAGGCCAGATCCTGTACACCTAAGTTTTGATTATATTGGCCTGGGGCACAGAAGGGATATTTGTGAACTAGTCTCCTGAAGTGTGTGTGCCTTGAAGGGCAGATCAGAGTGGGTCCTAGCTGCAGCGTGCTAGAGGAGCAGCCCTTCTCCCATGGGAGGGCCTCGCTCCCAGCTCAGGCCATGATCCTGGGCAGGGAACCTTCTGGCTTGCACCACAGTCAGGGGAGCTCTGCTGGCTTGAGGTCCTGCCTGCGGCCGAGGCCCATAAGAGAAACTGTGGAATATAGGAGGATGGAAAGGAGCCTTGCCCTGCTTCAGACTGCCAGAGAGTGGATCTCAGACAGCCCCACCTCCACATGCAGACTTTTTGGCTGAGTTGAGTCATTTCACCCCCTCCCTGGCAGCTTTGCTCAGAAGCAGAGAACAGATCTTAGACCACTGCTAACAGCATTTGTGGAGACTGAGGGCAGGCTCACCCAACCCAGTCCTGCCCAGCTGCACTTCCCCACCTGCCACTGCTGAGGTGGAGAGTAAGGACACACCTGGAAGTCCCAGGCCCCCACCACCACCTGAGGCACTAGAGTACCTCTCCAGATGAATGAGATACAGGATATAGGACCCAAAAATAACATCACTGTTTGCTCCTCCCGGCAAGTGCAACCTACTGACAGGGAGGCCAATTTGCATGCCCTTTTACTTTATTTACTAACTCATCATCATACAAGGTTTGGTCAAATCTCAACCATAAGCACCACCTACTGGCTCAGAGACTAAACTGGATGTGTCATTATCTAAAGAAATTTCAAAGGTAAGAAGCAACAGCTACTCCAGATGGTAAGGAATCAGTGAAAGAATTCTAGAAGTGTGAAGAATCAAACTGAAAAGACACCACCAAAGGGGAACACTAGCTCTCTAGCAAAGGGTATCAACCAAATGCATAACATTAAAATGACAGAAGAATTTCAAACATGGATTGTAAGAAAACTCAATAAAATGCAAGAGGAAATCTATAGCCAACACAAAGAAATCACACACACACACACACACACAAATCAGAACTTAAAAGAGAAATTCACTGAAAAATTTGAAATATTAAATAAAAATCAAACAGAACTTATGGAAATGAAGAATTTATTCAAGGAATTACAAAACACAGTGAAAAGCTACAAAAACAAGGGTAGATCAAACAGAAGAAAGAATCTCAGGGATTGAAGATAACACCTTTAAATTAAATAAGTCTGTTGCAGAGATAGAGCAGAGAAATAAGAGAAAACAAAGCCTACAAGAAATATGGGATTACATTAAGAGGCCTAATATGAGAAGTATAGATATCCCTGAGGGTGATAAAAGAAAATACACAAGAGTTGGATAAACTGTTTGAAGATATAATGGAGGAAGATTTCTCTGGCCTTGTAAAAACATAGATAACCAGGTACAAGAAGCTCATAAGACTCCTGGGAGATACATTGCAAACAGGAAACCACAAAACACAATCATAAGATTGACCAAAGTAAACAAGAGGCCCTCCTACAAGCTGTAAGGCAAAAGAAGCCTATGAAGGGAAACCTAGCAGACTAACTAAGACTTCTCAGTTGAGACCTTACAAGTCAGAAGAGACTGGAGCCCCATTCTTGCCCTTCTCAAACAGAATAATGCCCATTCTAGAATTTTGTGTCATGAAAAACTAAGTTTCTCACATGAGGGAGAAATAAAGACGTTCTCAGACAAGGAAAGACTGAAGGAATTTATCAAGAAAAGCCCTGCCCTCCAGGAAGTACTCAGAACATCATTACACATGGATTAGCACAATAACATATTCACGAGTGTAAAATAATCCAAAAACTAAAGGTCAAAGGCCATATACCACAATGGCTCAAGAGGGAAAACAAAGCAACAAAGTCTAACTCAACAGGATGAACAGAAATCTCCCCTACTTATCAATTCTTTCAATAAATGTGAATGGCTTGAACTGCCCACTGTAGAGACAAAAGATGGCCAAATGGATAAATATGCACAAGCCAAATATCTGTTTTCATCAGGAAACACATCTAACTCACAAGGATGCATTTAGACTCAAGGTAAAGGGATGGAAAACAATATTCTATCCAAATGGAAGCCAATGGAAAGCTGAAATAACAGTTCTGATTTCAGATAACTTAGTCTTCAAATAAACAAAAGTAATGAAAGACAAAGATGGTCACTATATAACAGTGAAGGGTACAATTCAACAAGAAGACATAACAATTATAAATATTTATGCATCTAACTCAGGTGTACCTAGATTATAAAACAATTCCTACTTGATCTAAAAAAAATGATAAACAGCAACACAGTAATAGCCAGAAACTTCAACACCACTCTGACATAACAGCACAGATCCTTGAAACAGAAAATAAAAAAGAAACAATGGACTTAAGCAGAATTCTAGGAAAATGGGCCTGACAGCCATTTATAGACCATTCTACCTAATATCACCAAATATATATTTTTCTTGTCAGCTCATAGTATATTCTCTAAGATTGAACATATCTTAGGCCACAACATGTCTCAACAAATTTAAAAAACATAGAAATTACACCATGCATCTTCTAAGACCATATTGGAATAAAATTAGAAATCATCTCCAACAGAAACTCTCTTTATGAAAAGTCATGGAAACTAAACAACTTTTTTCTGAATGATTATTTGGTTAAGGAAGAAATTGAGAAGGAAATCAAAACATCCTTTTTGTTCTTTTGAGACAGAGTCTCACTCTGTTGCCCAGACTAGAGTACTGTGGCGTCAGCCTAGCTCACAGCGACCTCAAACTCCTGGGCTCAGCGATCCTCCTGCCTCAGTCTCCCGTGTAGCTGGTACTACAGGCACGCACCAGCGTGCCCAGCTAATTTTTTCTATTTTTAGTTGTTTGGCTAATTTCTTTCCATTTATAGTAGAGATGGGGTCTTGCTCTTGCTCAGGCTGGTCTTGAACTCCTAAGCTCAAGTAATCCTCCTGCCTCAGCCTCCCAGAGTGCTAGGATTATAGGTGTGAGCCACCATGCCCAGCCAAAACATTCTTTAAATAATAAAAGAGACAAAAGTTATGAAAACCTGTGGGACACAGCAAAAGCAGTCCTGAGAGGAAAATTTATATCCATAAATGCCTACATCTAAAAGACAGAAAGATCGCAAATCAGCCATCTAATGAATCATCTCCAAGAACTAGAAAGGGATGAGCAAACCAACTCCCAAATCCAGTAGAAGAAAAAAAATAACAAAAAATAAGAGCATGAACTAAATGAAATTGATATAAAAAACTATACAGAAGATTAATAAAACAAGAAGTTGGTTCTTTGAAAAAATAAACAAAATTGACACGTTCCTTGCTAGATTACTGAGAAGCAGAAAGGAAAGGACTCTAAGAAGCTCCATCAGAAGGAAAAAGGAGAAATTACAACTGACAACACAGAAGTACAAAATATCATCTATCAATACTATAAAAACCTATATGCACAAAAACTTGAAAACATGGATGAAAGGGATAAATTCTTAGAAACAAACAACCTCCCTTGGCTCAATTAGGAAGAAATTGAATTCCTAAACAGACCAATATCAAGTACCAAAATTGAAGCATCAATAAACGACCTTCCTAAGAAGAAAACTCCCAGACCAGATGGTTTCACATCTGAATTTTACCAGACCTACAAAGAAGAACTGGTGCCTATCCTGCAGAAATTATTCTACAACATCGAAAAGGAAGGAATCCTACACAACTTGGTTTATGAAGCCAACATCACTGTGATACCAAAACCAGGAAAGGATGCAACAACAAAAAAAAAAAAAAGAAGAAAGAAAGAAAAAAATAAATAAAGAAAAGAAAACTACAGACCAATATCCCTTATGAATATAAATGCAAAAATTCTCAACAAAATATTAGCAAACTGAATTCCATGCTTGTCAAAAAATAATCCATCATGACTACATGGGCTTTACCCCAGAGATGCAGGGATTGTTCAACATATGTAAATGTATAAATGTAAATCAACACATAAATACAAGTAAAAATAAAGACCATATGGTCCTCTTAATAGATGCAGAAAAAGCATTTGACAAAATTCAACACCCTTTTATGATAAGAACGCTTAACAAAATAGGCATAGATGGGACTCACCTAAAAAAAGACAAAAGCCATATATGACAAACCCACAACCAGCATCATACTGAATGGGGAAAAGTTGAAAGCATTTGGCTTAGAACTAGAAGCAAACAAGGTTGCCCTCTATTGCTGCTTCTATTCAACATAGTTCTGGAAGTCCTAGTCAGAGTAATCATAGAAGAGAAGAAAATTAAGGGATCCCATGGGGGCACAACAGGTCAAACTATCAGTCTTTGTTGATGATATGATCTTAGATCTAGAAAACTCCAAAGATTCAGCGACAAGACTACTGGAGTTGATAAATTCAGGAAAGTCTAAGGTTACAAAATCAATGTATAGTAATCAGTAGCATTCCTATATGCCAACAACAATCAAAAGGAGAACCAAATCAAATACTCAATACCTTTATGATAGCAACAAAGAAAATAAAAGACCTAGGAATATATTTAGCTAAAGACGTGAAAGACCTCTACAGGAAGAACTATGAAACACTGAGGAAGGAAATAGCAGAGAATGTAAACAGGAGGATAACCATACTATGCCTATGGGTTGGCAGAGTCAACATTGTTAAAATGTCTACAACTACCCCAAGTGATCTACAGATTCAATGCAATACCCATTAAAATACCAACATCATTTTTCATAGTTCTAGAAAAAATAATTCTGTGCTTCATATGGAACCAGGGAAGACCCTGCATAACAAAAGCAATCTTAAGCAAAAAGAACAAATTTGGGAGGCATAAATTTACTAGACTTCAAGCTATACTACAAGGCTATAGTATCTAAAACAGCATATTACTGGCACAACAGCAAGACATAGAACAATGGAACACGTTCCTTGCTAGATTGAGAACCCAGATATAAACTGAGACCCAACTGAGAACTCAGATATAAAAACATCCTCACATAGCCATCTAATCTTTGACAAAGCAGACAAAAAAAATACACCGGAAAAAAGAATCCTTAATCAATAAATGGTGCTGGGAAAATTGGATAGCCACACATAGGAGACTGAAACAGGAACTGCATGTGTGACCTCTCACAAAAATCAACTCATGGTGGATAGCAGACTTAACTTTAGACTTAAACATAAAGCATGCAACTAAAAGAATTCTAGAAGAACATATTGGAAAAGCTCTTATAGAAACCAATGTAGGGAAAGAATTTATGAAGAAGACCCCAAAGGCAATCATAGCAACAATAAATATAAATAAATGGGATTTGATAAAATTAAAAAGTTTCTACAGAGCAAAGGAAACTGTCACAAGATCAAACAGACAACATACAGAATGGGATAAAATATTATCATGATACATATCCAATAAACATCTGATAACTAGAATCTATATTTAGATATTCTATCTAGAATATAGAATTCAGGAAAATCAGCAAGAAAAAAATAAAAAAAAAAACTCATCAAAAAGTGGGCAAAAGGACATGAACAGAAACTTTTCAAAAGAAAACAGATGAATGGCCAGCAAACATATGAAAAAATGTTCAACATCTCTAATCATCAGGGAAATGCAAATCAAACCACAATGAGATATCAGTTAACTCCAGTGAGAATGGCTTTTATCAAAAAGTCCAAAAGCAATAAATGTTTGCATGGATGCAGAGAGATAGGACACTGATACGCTGCTGGTGGGACTACAAACTTGTACAACCTCTGTGGAAAGTAGTATGGAGATACCTCAAAGAGCTACAAGTAGAACTACCATTGGATCCAGCAATTTCACTACTGGGCATCTACCCGAAGGAAAAAAAGATATTCTATAAAAGAGACACCTGCAGTAGAATGTTTACAGCAGTACAGTTCACAATTGCAAAGATGTGGCAACAACCCAAGTGCCCATCAACACATGAGCAGATTAATAAAATGTGGTATATGTATACCATGGAGTTCTACTCAACCACAAAATACAATGGTGATCTAGCACCTCTTGTATTAATCTGGATAGAGCTGGAGCCCATTCTACTAAGTGAAGTATCCCAAGAATGGAAAAATAATTACCACATGTACTCACCATCAAATTGGTATTAACTGATCAACACTTATGTGTACGTATAGTAGTAACATTCATGGGGTGTTGGGCAGATGGGAGGGGGGAGGATAGGATGGGTATATTTACACCTAATGGTTGTGATGCACACCGTCTGGGGGATAGATACATTTGAAGCTCTTACTTGGGTGAGGCAAAGGCAATGTTTGTAATCTAAACATTGGTACCCCTGTAATATGGTCAAATAACTAAATAAATAAATTTCAGAATATGAAGGTGGTACAAATATTTTTGTTACATGGACAGCTTTTGTAATACTGAGTCTTCACTATAAGTGTGCCCATCACCCTAATAGGGTTCATTGTATTGTTACATAGATTTTAGAACCTCCCCTGTTCCCCTTCTCCCCTGGTTGATATCTAATGACTTTTAGTTCTCTCTGCACATATTTGCCCATTATGTAATTTCAGTTTATTAGAGAATACATTGTTTCTTTTGCCATTCTTGAGTATTTTATTTAGGATAATTGTCTCTGTTTCCATCTGATTGCTCAAAAGGCATTAATTCATTCTTTTTTGTGGCTGAGTAGTACTCTATGGTGTAAATATACCACATTTTGTAAACGAATTATGAATTGATGGGTCCTTGGGTTGATTCCACATGTTTGCAGTTGTGAATTGTGCTGCAATAAATATTTGAGTGTAGGTGTCTTTTTGATAGAATGATTTCTTCCCCTTTGGTTAGATACTCAGTAGTGGGATTGCTGGATTGAATGGTATGTCTAATTTTAGTTCTTTGAGGAATCTCCATAGTGTTTTCCGTAGAGGTTGTACTAATTTGCAGTCTCACCAACAGTGTATGAAAACTCCTTTCTCTCTGCATCCATATCATCATCCATTGTTTTTGGACTTTTTAATAAAAGCCATTCTGACTGGGGTAAGATGATATCTTAGTGTGGTTTTCATTTGCATGTGTCTGATGATTAGTGACTTTCAGTCTTTTTTTCATGTGTTTGTTGGCCATTTGTCTATATTCTTTGGAAAAACTTCTGTTCATATGTTTTAAACACATTTTTATAGGGATTTTTGTTTTTTCTTGCTGATTTGTTTGAGTTATTTGTAGATTATGTGCCCTTTACCAGATGTATGGTTTGCAAATATTTTCTATTTGCTGTGTTAATTATTTCCTCAGCTGTGCAGAGCTTCTTAATGTAATTGACTACTATTTATTAATACATGTTGTTGCCATTATTGCCTTTGGGGTCTTAATCATAAATTCTTTTCCTATGGTGATATCTAGTAGAGTTTTTTTTCTACATTTTCTTCTAGAATTCTTATGGTTTCATGCCTTACATATAAGTCTTTTATCCATCTTGAATTATTTTTTGTGAGGGATGAGAGATAGGGGTCTTGTTTTATTCTTTTGCATGTGGCTATACAATTTTATAAGCATCATTTATTAAATAGGACTTTTTCCCCCAATGTATGCTATTGTCTGCTTTTTCTAAGATCAGTTGGCCATATGTATATTGTTTTATATCTGGGTTCTGTGTTTTGTTCCATTGGTCTATGTCACTATTTTTGTGCCAATACCATGCTGTCTTGGTTATTATAGCCTTGTAGTATGGTTTGAAGTCTGGTAAGGTAATATGATGCCTCCAGATTTGTTCCTTTTGCATAAGATCAGTTGGTTATTTGGGCTCTTTTCTGGTTCCATATGAATGTAGGATGAATATTTTGAGATCTGCGAAATATGATGTTAGTATTTTGATGAGGATTGCATTGAATCTGTAAATTACTTTGGGTAGTATAGATATTTTAACAATGGTAATTCTGCTGTTCCATATGCATGATATGTTTTTCCATTTGTTTGTGTCATCTGTGATTTCTTTCCCCAGTGTTTTGTATTTCTCCTTGTAGAGATCTTTCACCTCCTCCATTAAGTATATTCCTTGGTATTTTATTTTCTTTGTAGCTGTTGTGAATGGTATTGAGTCTTTGATTTCATTTTCAGCTATACTGTTATTGGTGTATAGATATACCACTGATTTGTGTACATTGATTTTGTAGCCTGAGATTTTGCTGAATTTATTCATCAATTCTAGGAGTCTCTTAGCAGAGTCTTTGGAGTTTTCTACATACAAGATCATATAATAAGCAAAAAGCAATAGTTTGATCCCCTCTTTCCTGATTCAGATGCCCTTTTTTTTCTTTTTCTTGCTTGATTGCTCTGGCTAGGACTTCCAGCACTATGTTGAATATACAGTGGTGACAGTCGGTACCCTTGTCTTGTTCAAGTTCTTAGGGGAATGCTCTCACTTATAAGTGAGAGCTAACCTATAGCTGTGCATGGTCATGGAAAGTGATATAATGGACATTGGATATTCAAATTAATAGGAGATGAGAGAGGAGTGAAGGATGAAAAATTACTGATTGTGTATTATGTACACTATATGGGGGATGGGTACACTAAAAGCCTAGACTTCACCACTATACAATATATGTATATGTAATAAAACTGCACTTGTACCCCTAAATCTATTGAAATTTTAAAAATCAGAGACAATTTAGTTGAAGGATTATTAAGAGTTTTCTGGGAGGATGATATTAGGGCATTCCAGGCAGAAGTTGCACTCTGTGCAAACTGAGGAGGCAAAGACAGCATGATCTTTGGAAAATACAAATCATTTCCATGAGGAAATGGCAAGGAGGGCAAGTGGAGAGTTCAGAAGGTATAGGAGAGATAAATAAAGGACCAATTTTATATACTTTGATTTACACTGTAAGGAGTTTGGCAATTTGCCTATACACATTAGAGAGCATGTTCCTCATGGTCCTTCACATAAACCATTTTCACAAAAATGATTAATTCTTAAAATTCAGCTGTGAACCCTGTTTGTTGTCAGAAATGGCAGTGAATTATCTGTGTTTTTGCAAAACTAGCCTGTGAGCTCTGTTACATTGTTGTGGTGGATAGACGTATTTTATTAACCTCTGTATGAGCACTTAGCACATACCTTGTGCTCCAAAATGTTTGTTAGTTTGAAATGAATTAACTTTAATTAGCATATGTTGGTAATTATTTCAGCCAATAAAGAAAACTGATACTAAAAAATAGCAGAAGTGATTTTCTTGCAATCAAGAAGCTCTTTCCCGGCTCAGTGAAAAGTCAGTATAAATTTCTGCTGCAGGACTACTTTCACTGCCATGTGAAAGTTGGTGCCTCTTCAGGCACACCTTGGTAAATGTGATGGTGCCACTTCTCATTTTCAGTTTTTTCCATACCAGAATTAATTCCAGACCACCAACTGTAGCTTCAAACAAAAGTAATTCATGAAAACAACTTAAAAATAAATGCCTGTTGTGTGACCAAAAAAATAGCATTAAGCACCTTCCCAGATAACAACATGATATTCCCGTAAAAAGCACTCTTTGTGAACAGATTTCCTATACTCATGGATTAATGATTTTCCAGGCATTTTTCTCAAATAAACAATTTCTGCCCATGTTAGAGTAAGAGGTAATCTGGAATCCCACAAAGGTGATGATAGTCTATGATCAGCTGAGAGGTAGGCCAAGATCATTTCCAAAATAAAAACTTATACCGACCATGGTAACATCTCATCTGGAATCTGATGGTGGAAAGAAGGCACAGTTCATAGCAGAGCAGCTTCTTGAACCTAATGATAACAGCAGTGAGGCCAATGCACATCCAACTGTGCTGTTAACAGCCTGTTCTTTGGGCAGGTCACCTAACCTTTCTAACTGTGCTCCTCATCTGTGAAATTAGGGAAGCTAATACCTATCTTATAAGATGCTTGCAAATGACATGTTTGGTGTAGATTCTTTTTTCTTCCCTTCCTGGGAGAAGATCTTGCATAAGATAGCAAATAAAATGATAGAGATTTGGTTGTCATGACCCATGAAATGAGGGAATCAAGATGAGCAAAAACATGGATTATTTGTGCTGTGAATGTTGGTTTTTTTTTTTTTTTTTGAGATTCTGAAAGCACTAAAACTACCTTCCTCTATACACAGAAGGGAGAAGGCAGAGAAGAAAGCAGAGGAAAAGGTACCAGACAGAGTGGTGACAACAGCTTTATCATGGGTGCACTTTGAACTGGTAGGGCCTAGATGGAAAGAACAATAAATGAATATGCATTGAGCACCAATTACATTTTATGGTCACAAAGAGCTCTTTGCCTAGTAGGGGAGACATAAACATGAATAAGTTACAAATAATGTTCAAGAAATAGAGGCAAGGGAAGCAGGAGTGGTTAGCCATTGAAGTGCTAGTGGGAGTGAGTGTGCATGATGGACTGAGAAAATGTTGCCAGAGGCAAGGTGCAGACACCATGCAAGGCTGGAGAGTCAGGGAGCGGTAGAAAGTACGTGACACTGAAGTGCACAGACTGTTTGCCCTCTCAGGTCTCTGCACCTGGCTCATGCCCTCACCAGGCCCCAGCCCATTTCTAGTCTCATTCCTCTTTCCTGTCATTTCACCACCTTCAGAGAGCCTGGCCCTTGCTCCTCCTCATTCCTTACATAATGAGCTTCTGGAGAGCAGGAACTATGACATTTTAATTCTTTCCTATTTATCCAACTTGAGCACCGTATAATAGGTCCTCAGTACATGCTAGTAAGTAAATGGGAATTACTGCTACAGTCCTCCTACTATGTGTCTGGTATTAATTCCCGGTAAGAATCCCCCTCACCCCTTCTTCACTGCTGGACTCACTCTCACACTCACACTGCAGATCTCCCCTCCCAGGCACTTCTGCAGGGTGCCTTACCCTGCTGCCCTGCTAGGGTCAGACCCCAAATTAATCATCTCGTGACACAATGTGCTCCTTTGTATCACTTACCACAGCTGCAACTGAACATTTATGTGGACAATTATTTGTTGAAGGCATATCCCTCCTCACTGGACTGTAAGGTAAGCACCCAGGAAGGCAGAGGATGTGCTGTATTTGCTCACCAGTGTAGTCCACACTTACCATAATGCCAAAGGCACAGTAGGAACTCAATAAATATCTTTTAAATGAATAAATAAATGAAAAAAGGAAGGGAATTACAAAAAGAAGAAAGGAGGAAGGGAAAGAGGAAGGAAGAAAGAAATAAAGGAGGAAGGAAGAAAGGAAGGAAAGGAGGGAGAGAAGAAGGAAGGAAAAGAGAAGGAAGAAAGAAAGAAAAAAAAGAAAGGATTGTGAGACATGAGCTTGGGCGGGTGCATCAGGAAAGGATATTCTTAGATCTTATCCTGCTAAGGGGCCAGTGAGGGTTTTAAGCCACTGATTCAGGAAAAGTACAAAGAACACTTGGGAAGGGAGAAAGGCTGAAAGCAAGCAGGAAAGTCCATATATGGAAGAGAGAAGGCACATGCTTCAACCAAGGCAGTAGTTGTGCAAACAGCATGTAGGGCTCATATTGATATTTAGTGAGTAAAAGCAATACAACTGGATAATGTCACAGCTTTATTCTATAAAAGCCGTTTATGATTTCACAGACAACTGGCACCTTGTGGCTCAGCAGGACACCAACATCGTAAGATAGAAAGTCTGTGGCGAGTAAAAGTGCTCTATATTCAAAGTAACAAACTGGAACATATTTAGAATCCAGTAATAGTTTGACCTTGTACATGATATTAAAGCATCTATCTGCAAGTTCAACTCCAAGAAACACCCTTCTAGCAGATTACGCAGTAGCTTAGGAAAGGCTTTCTTTAAGAAAAGAAGAGCAAAGCAGAAATTGTTTTGCTCAGCAAATTGAGCAACATCAAATGCTCCGGGGCCATTTGAGTAGAGTCTGGTCTGCGGGCCAGTTACGTATGGTAACTGTGATATGACGAAAGATATAAAAAATCCAATCGTGAGATTCAAAATAGAGAATGGGTGCACTTATGGAAAAATTTATAACTTTATTCTTTTTTCACAGATGTGACTGGATTAAGCCAAAATTGAAAGATGGGATGTCTTTAAGTCTATGGTTTTCTTCTAGTAAGGCAGTATCACTGCATTACAAGGAAGTATGCAGTAATTCTACTGAATGCTGTACATTTACTCAGCTTCCATGAGCATTTTAGAATATGTTACTTCTATTTGTAATTACTTATATATGTTTGTTATTGCTCACAACCTTCTTACATGTGTAGCCTACAATCCTGCTCTCTTTTTACAGAAAATACAACTAATTACTGTGAATAATTTCCATTAGATTGTGGATCAAAGCCTATATACCTCATTACATTGTCCTACAATGGAGTGTGAGCTCAGAGTATTTGGCATAGCTTGGAGAATGGATTTATACTTCATATTTGCCTTGGTAAAATGGAGAAAAATTCGGTAACATACAGTATGAAATACTTTAGCAGTGTGCACTAAATATCCATCAGTACATTCATTTGTAATGATCTAAGTCAATTAAAATTAAATTATATTATTGTCTTTAGTGGTTAAACAATTATTAGATAGGTTGGCTTTTTAGGGTTGATGACAGATGTCCTTAAAAGTTAATGATTGATACACTGATTGTTAATGCACATTGCAACTTATAACAGCAACAACATAACCAGACCCCCTACTCTGTCCAAAGCCTATTTTAAATTTCCTTGTGAACCTTGAAATAAGTTACACTAAGAATGACACTACGTCATCTTACACCATGGGCATGTTGCTTTGCTCTCACTGTAAAGCATTCATTTTGTTGTCTTTTTAACAGAATTGAATATCTGAGGGCTAGAACAGCAATACCACATCATATCAGAGGGAGCCACTTAAATTGTTTTATTCATTCAATGTTTTACCATTCTTATGGTAATTTTGTAGTGTTTGTGTGAAGAGACATTAAAAAATAAGACTTACCACCATGATGTAGCGAGGTCTGTACTGAATGGTTCCAAACAAACCCAATATGACAACTATTATATGTAGAAAATTTCCAAGAATAGGTGCCCATTGGAAACCAAGGAAGTCAAAGATCTGCCTCTCTAATGCTGAGAGCTACAACAAAGCAAAGAAAGTTCGTTAGAATCTAATTCAAGCATCATCATACCATTTTAATCTTTATTTTATGGCTGGAAAAGACTGAATATTCAATGTCAATCACACTTTCAGTCATCATTATCATTAGAATTTTGATACTTCATGTACTATTCTATGAAACTTCTCTCAGAAAATATACTAAGATAACTTTGAGTATTATATTTCAATTATAAATAGATTTTTAACCTATCTGGTGAGTTAGAGATATACTTCTTGAATCATTTTCTACAGTAGAAAATCCACATAGATATTTTGTGACTTAAATTCATTATTTTAATAAAAGGAATGGCTTAGTATAACATACTTGAAATAAAAATAATAATTTCAGGCTTATAATACTAGAACTAGTATCATTTTGCACAACGAACAAAACTTTCCTGTGTGAAATATTCATTAGCCAAATCTGTTTTGTTTCTTTTCTTTTCATTAGACTGCTAGTTGTGATAATTATTAACCACCTTTTCAAAATGAGGCTTATGCCTTTACTCTGGGCTTATGTCTTAATTCTGGGCTGAAGACCATGATGTATAATAAAGCTAGAATTAAATAGTCCCTTTGAACCATATGTATTGAGATCATATATCTACGTGAAAATTCATCTTAGATTAAGTAAAATTCTTTTTTGAATACCCAAACAGAAATTATGGGCTTATATTGGGCAAATACTTAGAAATCCTGCTAGGGCTTATTTTATGAGTAGGTCTTATTTTCAGGGAAACACAGTAGCCATATTGATGGCACTAGAAACTGCAGCTTTAAATGAAGATGGCACCCTAGGTATTTTTCTAGTTATGTGGCAGGTATATGCCTGACTAGCTTTAATTTCCTTGGACATAAAGAAATGTCCTCCATGCAGTAAGCTGAATTTACCTTGGTTAATATTTGCCTTCAGCAGGCTGTGGAGGAAAAGAGAAAAGGCCTAATGTCTACAGACAACCACACCAGATACACATTTATTTCACACGTATTTCTTGATCATGAAGTGACGCGTCACCACCTCCTGCATCCACAAATGTACAGCAATGTTTAAAACACAAAATATCAGAGAAATATAAGAAGCAGCATCATGTTTTCAACCTCCTGTTTGTCTCTGCTTATGTTCCCAGGAACTTTCCTCTAAAAATGTAGCCTTTTATTTATTGGCCCATCAGTGATATAAATATGCACTGTTTTTTTAATGTCCAAAAAAAAAAAAAAGAAACCCTGAAGAGCAGCTGCAGGCAATTCATTCTGAAAAGCAACCCTATTTTGAAGCTGTTGTGCATCACAAAATCCTTTAATATGAACTTTTCAAACAGAGAAAAACTCATTTTCTTTTCTGTCAGAAGATGCATGGATAGCATTCTCTTTTATGATATTAAAGAAAACACACATAATGAAAGAGAAGCCAAATTAATGCCACTTATTAGAAAATCTGCATCCTTTATTTGAGACACTATTAATATTTATTCCCTGAGAATTTAAAAAATGGGCTTGAGAAGGGTTGAAATAAGAGCACTAATAAAAGGCCATAAAAACAGACAGGGAATAATCCCAAGGAAAGGTGAATGGCAGCTGTAATGACCATACCAGAGGTGGAGAACCTGTGTCCTTAAGGCCACATGTGGCCTTTTAAGTCCTTAAGAAAGGCATACCTCTAACCTTTGCTAAGTAAAGACAAAGTTATAAAATATAACTAAAATGTTATATAAAAAAACCCCAAAAAACATTTATCGGGTGTTGGGCAGGTGGGGGGAGGGGATGGGTTTATATATATACATTATAAGTGCACTGTGCATTGTCGGGGGGATGGACATTCTTGAATTTCTGACTCGAGGGGGAAGAGAAGGCAATAGCAATGTATGTAACCTTAACATTTGTACCCCCATATTATGCTGAAACAAATACAAAATAAATAGGAAAAAACAGTGGCTTTTGACTGAACCCAACTTTTACAGAGCAAATCCTTTTATTTTTATTAATATAGTTTTGTTCATCTTCCCTGTTTTTATTTTTAAAATGAACATATTTAAAATACCAAAGGATAAAATAAGTTTTAATGAAAAAATACTCCCAGATTGACTGGCACAATTAGAACATTAGTAAGCCAAAAGGGCTAAATTGATGGTTGCAGTGCTCATGATTTAGTCCTAACTTCCCATCTGACTGGCACCACTACTGCATAAAGCTGGTTGGTGAGAGTTTATGGGGTCAAGCACGCCAGTCTGTTATCAGTTTTTGACAACTGTGCACTGTGTTTCTGTTTGAAGTGGAATTTGTGAATAATCACACAGTTCATCAGAATTATCACACTCATAAGGACCACAAATATTTTAAATTAGAGGAGAGGTGCAAAAGATTGTATTACAGAAATGAAAAGAGGAAAAGCAAAAGCAAAAACAATTCTTTCAAGCAACAATAAGACCTGGAAATAATGCCACTGAAGCAACTTATAAAATAGCTTATATACTTGGGAAAAAGGGGAAGTCATTCAATGATGTAGAAATTGTGAAAGAATGCATTGTAGAAGTTGTAGGATGCTTAGACCCTGATAACATTTGAAACTACAAACAACTACCTCTTTTATGGAGAACCATAACTGATCAGCAGCATGAATTAGCCTTCCACCTAATACAAAAACTTCATGCAATACTCCCAAAGGAAAATACACCTTATTCAATTGTTTTGGATGAATCAACTGATACTACAAACTTGGTGCAGGTTTTATATACTTCATTCAGGTCATGACAGAAGATTTTCTTCGCTACAATGTTATTCACTTTGGGCACTCTTGGGAACAGAACACGGGGCATAGATATTTTCATGATCTTTCAAGATAAATGTTGTGAAGTTGGACTGAATTTGGTAAATTTAGAGGCTGTATGTACAGATGGTGCACTTTCCATAATAGGAAAACATGAAGGATTATTGCACAGATAAAAAAAGTAGTAGCAGATCCATATGCTCTCATTTCTTTTCATTGTATCTCACATCAGCAAAATATATGTGCTAGAGCTACTATTTTAAGTGACACTTTGCAACAAATTATAAGTATTGTTAAACTATATGCATGCAAATACAACATGGCATTGTCAGTTTTTGTAACACATTAAAGTTGAATGAGGAGGTATTGAGGTATTCAGTGTGGACTTGCAGTATCATTCTAAAGTGTGTTGGCTATCACAGGGACAAGTGTTAGCCAAAGTTTTATCTCTGCAAGAACAGATAGTTAAATTTTATGAAGAACGGAATCAGCAGTGTGAATTATTGAAAAAAATATTTCTATAGGAATACAGAAATTCTATAGGAATTTCTGTGTGACATCATGTCAAATCAAAGCAACTTAAATATTTCTTTGCAAGGTAAAACTATTAAAAGTCGATATGGGATACGTGGCAAAAAATCCAAGTATTTCAAAAATAGCAATATTTTTCCAAAACACTTCTTTTTAGAAAGGAAATTTCAGATGAACTTTTCCCCTAGTTAGCAAAGGTCATTGATGAGCAGGATAATATATGCAGATCATTTGAAGGATATATAGCTGTTACAGACCTATTAATTGGAGAATACAATGAAAAGTACACTCACTTTGAGAATCATGACATCACACTCAAATTAGCATTTCAGCTTTATCTAGTTGATATCTCCACGGCACCTAAAGAACTATAGGTAGAATTGATTGAGCTCTCAGTAGATGGCATTTTGAAGTTGTTGTTGGATACTAAGAAAGATCCAATTGAAATAATGCAGTAGAAAAAATGCAGTAGAATACACCACACCTTTGGCAATACACCCCAGAAAATGCTTTCTTGATTTTCAACCACTTATTGCTGTGAATGTACATTCTCCTACCTAACCCAAATCAAGATGCCCTAAGGTCACAAACGACTGATACCCATCTAGAGGACCAACTGAAACTGTGGACCTCCAAGCTGCAACCAAATATTCAAATGCTTTCCAACAAAAAGCAGACACAAAAAAGCCATTAAAAGATTAGTTAACTTTAAAATTAAAAAGTTTCCATTGTATGAAATTATTGAGTACATAGTAGTTAGATTTTTACAAAATAATGTGCATTTTAAGGTATATCTGATTGAAGTTTCTTGAACACAGCCTTATTTGATTACAGCTAAATTAATGTGGCCTTCCAATACGAAAGTTTCTCCACCCCTGAACTATACATTACAACTAGATTTGAGTATTATATTTTAAAAACCTAACTAATAAGAACAAACCCTTCAAAAATATACAAGTTACTATTGTTTACCTAATTATTTAATCTAATTTTCTATTTAAGCTATTTAGTCCTTTTTAGTTTCTTGGCAAATATCTCCTCTCTCAATGATATAATGTTTAGAGATACTTTTAGAGATACTTTTTGATATCTCATGTGATACTTTTTATCACATGAGAGCGTGATATTAATAATTATGACCTAGGGCCACTAAATAAACTTAAATAGTATCCAGGATGCTTTGTTAACTCAGAAAAAGGATGAATGTAGTTTAGAGATATCTCTGTCAAAGTGGTCCTAATCAGTGGTGTGGGCAAGTCGCTGGCCCCAGCCAGGGAACTGCACGCATTTCTTCCCAACTCCACAATCAGTGACATTAAGTGGGCAACACACCATTGCAACACACCATGTCAGGACTATCTGCAACATGGGAATCAGGAAACGCTAAAAAGCAGAGTTTGCTTGTTTGTTTTGAGAACCTACTGTTAAACATTTACCTGCACATCACTGAATATGACACCTAGAGAACCCAGTGGTTATGACTCAGGAGAGCAGTGAAAGGAAGTCACCAAAGTGTAATATACATCAATGGAAAGCAGCCAGTCCAGAGGAGACCATAGGGTGGAGGGCTGAAAGAGGGTATCTGCAGAGACGCCAGAGCAAGGAGAATGAGTGACACATTTATAGAACTTGAGGCTAAAATAAAGGTAGAGAAATCAAGAAAATACAGGATATTTTATTGCTCCAGAGAAAGGATGCTCCAGAGAAAGCAAAACCAACCTGTCATCAGTTTAAAACAGAACAAAAAACAGACTTAAAGAAAAATGCAATCATTTCTAAGGGAAAGCTAAAGTAGGTAAGACTCTGGAAGATATAAAGACTATGAAGGAAAAAGAATATGTTTCTTTACCTAGCAAGTTAAAAAATAAAGACAATCAGGTTTTTAATAAAAATGAAGGCAAGCAGAAAAGGAAGAAGGGAGGCAGGAAGAAAGGAAGGAGAAAAGGGAATCAAATCAACTGTGCACAGAAAGGATGGTTCAAAAGTACTAAAAAAAGATTAAATTAGGGCATTATTTTAAATATAAGTATATAAAAACCATTAAAACAGGCCCCGCCCAGAAGATGGCAGGTGAGAAACACCACCAGACAGTGTCTCTGCAGAAAAGACAGATTCTAGCAGAAATTAGAAGAAAGAAGCAAGAAGACGAGCCTACATCGGATGAGGGTCGGCAGGAGGAGTACCTGAGACCACGGGAGACTCCACGGGAGGAGGTCGCGGAGGAGAACTGGAGGCTGGGACCCCCGGAGCAGCCCGGAGACCAGCGGGAAGGGTAGGTGGATCTGCCGTTTCCCCTGCCCTGCATCCCGGACTGCTGGTGGGCTCCCCAGCAAGCGGAGAGGCCTGCGGACACCAGCCCAGCGACAACCACCGCCAGTGAGCGGTAAGCCAGTAGTGGACAAGGCACCAGGCTCCCAACTCCCTCGGGCACCGCCGTGTGCACAGACCCGAGCCGCGCGGCAGACGCCATATTGCCTCCTCCTCCCCTCCCCCGACCCTACCTGTGGCTGCCCAGAGAGACAGAGAGACAATATAGCCACCAGCCGGAGGCACCTCCAGGGAACGGGACCTTCCCTTTTGGGGCCCAACAGCTGACTAAGGGGAACTCAGACTGTGAGCTCTCTGTCTGTCAGCCCTCCCAGGTGCTGCTGGCACGGTGATCCCAGGAGAACTGGGCAGAGGCTGAGGTTGAGAGACATAGACCCAGCCTGGGCTCCCTGTGGGTGAATTGGGACAGGCACTCGTCTCCCTGGTGGGGACAAAGTTTGAACTCTGGGACCCAGAGGTCAGACCTGCACACCACATCCCGTGCACCGAGGTCACCCATTGCCCGGGGCACAGAAGGGATATACGTGAAGAGCCTGCTGAGGAGTGTGTGCATTCAGGGGCAGATTAGCATCCTAGAGGGCAACCCTCCCCACAAAGGGAGGCCGTGCGCCCAGCCCAGGTGGCGTTCCTGTGCAGGGAACCTCCCTGCCGGCATCACAGCCAGGGGAGGCATGGTGGCGTGTGGTCTGGCCTACTGACAGAGGCCCAGGAGTAGCCGCGGAGTTGGGGACGGTGGAAAGAGGCCAGGCCCGCTCCAGACTGCAGGTATCGGACAGCCCCACGCCCACATGCAGACTCTCTGACTGAGGGGGGCCATTCCAGCCCCTCCCTGTCAGCTTTGCCTGGAAGCAGAGAACAGAACTTTGACCCATGCTGACGACATTCGTGGTGCCTGAGGGTGGGCTTACCCAACTTAGCTCCGCCCAGACTTTCTCCTAGACCAGCCCTCACTGAAGGGGAGAAAAGGACACACCTGGAAGTCCCAGGGCCCCACCCACCACCTGAGGCAATAGAGTTCTCTCTTCAGGAACAAGAGCTGATAACAGGACACAAAAACAACAGCGTAGCCTGTTCCTCCAAGCAGGCGCCACCTACTGACAGGGAGAGCATCCTGCACACCCTTTTCACAACACCTACTGACTCATTATACAGGGAGTGGTCGAATCTCACCCACAGACACCACCTACCGGCTCAGAAACTAAACAAGGCGTGTGAATACCCAAACAAAAACCTAAAGAAAAGAAACAACAACTGATCGACATGGGAAGAAATCAGCGAAGGAACTCAGGAAATATGAAGAACCAATCGGAAAACACACCCC
>VSMD01087124.1:0-14719 GCA_008750895.1 Mirza zaza | reverse complement strand
CTTTTTACTTAAGATTGCTTTGGCTATATGAGGTCTTTTCTGGTTCCATACAAAGTGAAGAATTATTTTTTCTAGATCTGTAAAGAATGATGATGGTACTTTGATGGTGATTGCCTTAATTCTGTAGATTACTTTAGGTAATATTGACATTTTTTTTTTATTTTTTCCCAAATTCTGTGGGTACAAATATTGTTAGGGTTACATATCTTGCCCCTGCCCCCTCCCCACCCCGCTCTGCCAGAGCTTCAAGCATGTCCAGTCTTCAAGTGGTGTGCCCTGCACCCACCATGAAAGTGCGTACCCTTCCCCTTCTCCCCCCTTCCACCTGTTCACCTCCCATTAACAAAATTTTTTTTTTTAGACATTTTGGTTACAGTGTGTTTCTTTGCCTTTCCCTAAAAAGGGATAGAGGTAATCCTTTCCCCCCTACAATGCTCATCACATCCTTAAGATGTGGGTCTCCCCCCCTCAGATCCCTGTTGAACACTACAATTATTTGAACACCATAGTTTTAGGCTGTCAGTACCAATTTGATGGTGAGTAGATGTGTAGCCCATTTTCCAGGTCTCGTGTCATCTCACTTTGTATTACAGGCTTAAGCTTAATCCACGATAGCATAAACGGTGCTAGTTCACTATCGTTTCTTAGGATTGAGTAATATTTCATTGTGAGTATATACCACATTTTAGTTATCCATTCATGAATTGACATTTTAATGATATTGATTCTATTAATCCATGAACGAGGTAGATTTTTCCATCTGTTTGAAGATGTTGGGAAGACCCTTTCAGACATGAACCTAGGCAAAGAATTTTTGAAGAAGACCCCCAAAGCAATCACTGCAGCAACAAAAATAAACAAATGGGATGTGATCAAATTAAAAAGCTTCTGCACAGCCAAAGAAATCATCATTAGAGAAAATATACAACCTACAGAATGGGAGAAAATATTTACTCTCTACACATCTGATAAAGGTCTGATAACAAGAATCTATCTAGAACTTAAAAGAATCAACAAGAAAATGTCAAACAACCCCATCAATAAATGGGCAATGGAAATGAACAAAAACTTTTCAAAGGAAGACAGAATAATGGCCAGCAAACATATAAAAATGCTCAACATCTCTAATCATTAGATAAATGCAAATCAAAACCACAGTGAGATATCACCTAACACCAGTGTGATCAGCTTCTATCAAAAAATCCCAAAACAACAAATGCTGGCAAGGATGTGGAGAGATAGGAACATTCTTACAACTGCTGATAGGACTGCAAATTAGTGCAACCTCTGTGGAAAAGAATTTGGAGATACCTCAAACAACTAAAAATGAAAATACCATTCAATCCAGCAATAGTATTATCAGGCATCTACCCAAAAGAGCAAAAGACATTCTATAATAAAAATATCTGCACTTGAATGTTTATGGCAGCACAATTCACTATTGCAAGTGGATGTGGAAACAACCCAAGTGCCTGTCAATTCATGAGTGGATTCTTAAAATTTGGTAAATGTATACAATAGAATATTACTGAATTCTAAGAAATGACAGTGATCTAGCACCACTTATATTTTCCTGGATTGAGCTTGAGCCCATTATCCAAAGTGAGGTGACATAAGATCAGAAGAATGGGCTCCACATGTACTCACCATCAAATTGGTACTGACTAACACTATGGTGCTCACATGGTGGTAGTGTTCTCCAGGGATTAGGGGGCTGGGAGGGGTAAATTAACAACTGAGGGATGCAGTGAGCATTGTAGAGGGTAAGGGCATACCTCTAACCCTTGCTAGGGAGAAGCAAAGGTATAAAATGTAACCAAAATGTTTGTACTCTCTTAATTTCCTGAAATATATTTGGAGTGTATATAGAATTCTAGATGGGCTTTTTTTTTTCTTTCTTTACAGTGCAATAAAAATGCTCACTGTGTTTTCACTTGCATTATTGCCAATGAGAAATGGCCCATCATCCTTACTTTTATCTCACTCCATGCATTTTTTTTTCTGGGTGCTTTAATATTTTTCTATTTATCACTGTTTTTGAGAATTTGATTCTCAAGTGCTTGATGATATTTCCTTTCATGTTTTTCATGCTTAGGGTTGATTGAGATTTTTGAATCTAAGAATTTAATTTTCATCAAATTTGGAAAAATTGTCATTATTTCTTTAAATATATTTCCCTTTCATTCTTTGCTTTTCCATTGGGGATTTCAATTTTATGTTTATTAAGCTTCTTACAATTATCAGAGATCTCAGTACCTAATTTCTAGGTAGATATAATGACACATTCATATTGCTAATAATCATTTACTGATATAATCAAAATGACTGCAAGCCAGAATTATTTAGCCTGGAGTGTATTGGCACAATCACAGCTTACTGCAACCCCAAAATCCTGGGCTCTATTGATCCTCCTGCCTTAGCCTCCCAAGAAGATATGACTAAAGGTACATGCATCACCATGCCCAACTAATTTTCTTTCCTCTGATTTGTAGAGATGGATCTTGCTATGTTGCCCAGACTGGTCCTGATATCCTGGGCTCAAGCGGTCCTCCCACTGTGGTCTCCCAAAGTGCTGGGATTATAGGCATGAGCCACTACAACTGGCCCAGAATTATAAAATTATTTATAACACAAAACTGTCAAGTATTTTCATAAAAAATTATACAAATAAATATCTATAAATCGTCAGTGGATCAGCAATCAAAAGTAGCAAGTGACAAAAATGCTTAGGTATCAATTTCTATGAACTTTTCTGTTGAAAATACATATTATTATATCAAAGATAAAGCGATTAAAAAAGTAAGAATTGTATTTTAATTTTATTAAAACTTATAAAAACTACTCCATATTTATTTTCAAAAAGAGTGTTCAAGGGTGAATCTCAGAGTTGTAAATTTACACTGTTTTATATTAATAAATTCAAAAATACAAATTCTGAAAAATAGTGTACCTCCCCAAAGCTACTTTTCAATTTCTATGAAGCTCTGATATGTACACATATTAACCCAAAGACACCTCTTGCACATTTGAGCACAATTAGAATCTACTTAACAAACTAAACAAAAGCAGTTATTTTCCTTTTAATACAGATATTGACATGTACCTTTTCAAAAATTGTAAAATAGATTCTTTTCTTCCTTTATGTTATAAACAATTCCTTTATGTTACAAATCATTTTGATCTCATAATTTAAGTTGTTCCATCATATTTCAGTCAAGACTAAACGCTTACATTAGCAAATGTCTATCAGTGTCATGAAGGAAAAAAGAAATGGGTGTCAAAGTGATCCAATAGGGTACAGTGTTACAAAAAAGTATGATAAGAAATCTAACTGAAAGATTTCCAGTGATTATTAGTTATCAGATTTGGGCGAAAACTACATACAGAATGGAAAGGCTGAGTTTAGAAATAATGCAGACTGATTCTATTCTCTATTATAGTTGAAGACTTTCAGATCATTTTCAAAAAGCTCTTCTAGACATTGGCCTAGGCAAAGAATTTATGAAGAAGACCCCAAAGACAATTACAGCAACAACAACAATAAATAAATGGGACATGGTCAAACTAAAAAGTTTTTGCACAGCCAAAGAAACTCTCATGAGAGCAAACAGACAACCTACAGAATGGGAGAAAATTTTCGCATGCTACACATCCAATAAGGGGTTGATAACTAGAATCTATTTAGAATTCATGAAAATCGGCAAGGAAAAATCAAACAACCCTATCAAAAAGTGGGCAAAGGACATGATCAGAAAATTTTCAAAAGAAGACAGAATAATGGCCAACAAACACATGAAAAATGCTCAACATCTCTAATCATCAGGGAAATGCAAATCAAAACTACAATGAAATATCACTTATCTCCAGTAAGAATGGCCTTTAGCAAAAAGTCTCAAAACAATAAATGTTGTTGTGAATGTGGAGAGATAGGAACACTCCTACACTGCTGGTGGGACTGCAAACTAGTTCAACCTCTGTGGAAAGCAATGTGGAGATACCTTAAAGCAATACAAGTAGATCTACCATTTGATCCAGCAATCCCTTTACTGGGCATCTACCCAAAAGATCAAATGACACTCTACAAAAAAGACACCTGCACTCGAATGTATATAGCAGCACAATTCACAATTGCAAAGTTGTGGAAACAACCCAAGTACCCATCAATACTTCAGTGGATCAATAAAATGTGGTATATGTATACCATGGAGTACTATTCAGCCTTAAGAAACAATGGTGATATAGCACCTCTTGTATTTTCCTGTATAGAGCTGGAGCCCATTCTACTAAATGAAGTATCCCAAGAATGGAAAAACAAGCACCGCATGTACTCACCATCAAATTGGTATTAACTGATCAACACCTAAGTGGACATATAGGAATAACATTTACCAGGTGTCAGGCAGGTGGGAGGGGGGAGGAGGGGATGGGTATATATAAACATAATGAATGAGATGTGCACCGTCTGGGGAATGGGCAATATATGTAACCTTAACATTTGTACCCCCATAATATGCTGAAATAATAAAAAATGCATCATTTCAGTGATAGGATCTTCTTTCAAAATGGCCTGCCTCATAGGCTTTCCATTCAAAATGTCTTTTTGTTGGGGTCCTACAATTATAGCTTATCACTTTTTTTTCGGGTCAAGCTTACCTTTGTTACTCTTTCTTTAACATTTATGTTAATCTACTTTCAGAGCCCGGCCATAAAAGTCAGCAGTGGTGTACCTTCATCAAATCTGTTTAGTGCAACAAGAGTTTTACCTATGCTTGAATTACAAAATATTCAAAATCATCTTTATTTCTGCTCAGATTCTGTGTCTACATTAGATCTTTCCTTTAAAGTTCTGAATAACATTATCTTAAGTGCAGAAAAGTAAAAAGTGTAACTTCCACAGCATTTGTTTTTTACAACTACCACAAACATACTTAAAGCTATTTTGGAAAGTACAATAAAATCATTAGTGTGAGGTATTGGTCCTTATATTGAGAGTCTGACTAAAATATTATACACTTTTATGATCAGAAACTTGATGTAACTAAAATATATGCTGCAGATCACAATTTTCTATAAATTCTATAAGAGACCTTGGTCAAAATCTGTCAAATTTGACCTAACAGGTAGTTGTTAAAAGCAAGTCATCTGCAGATATACAAATTATCTTTGGAGGATTAGTATAAACAAGTTAACATTAACAACATCTGATCGATATTATATTCTATATTAGCCAAATGTTAATGTTGATTAGCATTAGATAGGAAGGATTTCTTTGTTTTTCTAAGTGATTTAAAATAGTAACTTAGAGAGGCAAATAATATAGTTTACAAGGTACTCACTGGAAACTTATAAATGAAAAACAGAATATGGTCCTTGTAGTAAATGTTTTATTGTTATAATTAAAAAGTTGTAATTGTGAATTGTTCTGAACCCAAGTGCCCATCAATACATGAGTGGATTATGTGGCATATGTATACCATGTAGTTCTACTGAACCACAAAAACAGTGGTGATCTAACAACTCTTGTATTATCCTGGATAGAGCTAGAACTCATTCTACTAAGTGAAGTATCACAAAAATGGAAAAAAAGCACCACATGGACTCACCATCAAATTCATATTAACTGATCAACACTTGAATGCACATATAGTAGTAACATTCATTGAGTGTCATGCAAATGGAAGAGGGGAGGAAGAGGTGGGTATATACACACATAATAAGTGCAATGAGCACCATCTGGGTGATGGACAAGCTTGAAACTCTGACTCGGATGGGGCAAGGACAATATACATAACCTAAACATTTGTATCCCCATAATACGCTGAAATAAAAAATAAAAAAGTTGTAATTACTATTTTGTCTTACATTCATATGTTTCTTACAGACAGTTCTGGGGTTTTGAGTACTTGGAAATACAACTCAGCGGTCCCATTTTTTTTTTTTTTATGTGAACTTTTTAGTTTGCCTAAAACAAACTTACTCAGAGATTAAGGTGTCTGGAAATCGTAGGCTTTTGGGTAGAACATCATGTATAATCTTGATAAATTCATCCTAAAATAAGTAAAACAAATTTTCTCCAAAGAAGGTATCATTTTTCTTAGTTCTTGTTTAAATAAGAGTATACTACATCACACCCAAATTTAGGATAAATTATCAAAGAAATATACAATTGAGTAAAATCTCTCCATTATACTCTTTTTCACTCTGAAATTTAGGGTAGTGAAAAAGATGAATATTGTTTCATGTTATTGTTTCATGAAAGCATAGTTTCAGAACCACTTTCCTGAGGAAGTAGTCTCTTATCATTTTCAAAGTTGGTTTTTCCCTTGATTGAAGGGAAAAAACCCTTATTTTTTATTCTAAACAAATATCTAATGCAGGTCCCACTAATCTCCATGAAATCTTAATGGTGTATGCTTTCTTTCAGTTACAGTTCTCTAACAATGGTTCTGAACTTCAGAAGAAAATTTGCTATCATAAATCTCTCTTTAAGTGTCCAAAATTATTACTTTTTCCATTTGTAAGTTATACCTACATACTATGAAATAGTTACAAAATAAAATGCACTGAATGAACCATAATTCAGGAAATAATTGTTTCTTAACTTAAACTAAGAAGTCTTCTTTGAATGAACCTTATCAAGCATTTTTCATCACCTTCATTGTCAAAAGTCTATTTAAACATTAAAACACAAGCATAATTTCCACCAAGAAAATAAGAAATGCGTTCCTTCATACCCTTAGATGTAACCTTTTTTCTTTTGTTCTGCTTGTTTGCTTAAGCAGTGGGAAAGAAGATTTGGCAAAATGGCCTGTAATATGGAGTCTGGAGTTATGTGGCAAAGATTAAAAGTCCAGCTATACGGCTTACAAGCCTGTGATTCTAGGAAAATTAGTTACTCTTGCTATATCTTAGTCTTCTTATCTATACAATCATTATACTAAACGGATACATAAATATACCAGGATCATAGAGTGTTATGAATTTAACTTATACATGTAAATATTCAATGTGCTATCCGGCAAAAAGTAAGTTTTTAAATAATGCCATTCAATATTATTATGATAGATATGTATTCATTCAACAGTATTTATTGAGTAACTAGATGCTTTATGATAGGAACAAAGTGATGAGCTAAACAGATGTACTCCTCTCCACTTGACAATTCAGTTAGAGACAAATAATAAAATCAACAAAAATATTAATATGTTATTACAAGCTTCAATATGGAAATTAAATAAAAAGTAGAGAGTGGTTAGTTTCAGAACATAAAACAGGAGAAAATGAATTTGTCTAGGTAATCAATAACTGCTTCTTTGGGAAAGTTACAAAGCTTTTATACAAGACATCTCAATGGTCAATACAAATGAACTCACAAAATGATTGACTGAGGGAAGGATAGCCACCATGCAAGGAGAGGATACAAGTTTGTGAGGCCCGGAGAAAGTGAAAAAGTATAGAGAAAGATATTATGTCTGGAAGGCAAAGGGGAAGGGGAAGGTTAGTGAGTGAAGGGCCTATATAGCAGACAGAAGGACAGATTATTTACAACCAAGTTAATGCATGGTATATATTGTGATCAGTGAGTGCCCATGGTATAGGTTGTGATCAGAGAGTGGTAGAAATCCTTTGGGGGGAAAGGAGAGTAAGGGATATGGAAAAGTGGTTCCATTTTTCACTTTATAATTTTTATTCACTTCAGGTAATGAAAGGAGGTGATATAGATGGCAGTTGCAGAACTCAAGTTCAAAGAGAGAGTAGCTTAGATTAGGTGAAGACAATGGAGATAGAAAGAGGTGGGGCAGATACATGGGAGATTTTCTAAGTAAAAGTGACAGGGGAGGAATATTAAAAAATGATGGGAAAGAGGATGTTGACAAATATGATCCTGGATTTCTGGTTTACACAACCTAATGCATGGAGAGTTATTTTCTGAGATAAGGAAGGAAATTGAGCAAGACGGAAGGGAGATTGTTAACTCAATTTTGTACATATTATATTTAAATAGTATTTGTGGTGTCCACCAGACAGGTTAAATAGAGAGGTGAATGTGTGAGACTAGAGGCTAGGGATAGGTCTAGGTTTAGAGATGCAAATCTAGAAATATAGTATGTGGATAGTAACTAAAACCATGAAATCAGATGACTGCACTCTGTAGAAATTTGGAATCTAAAAAAGCAAGCAGCTAAAACATGACATCTCTTCTCCCACACACATCACTATAAACTGCAAGAATATAAATATTGCTCTTTGGTTTTGTAGTTTACTACATATGGGATTTTGTACAAAAATATCCACAATACAAATATATGGTGATCTGAATATCTAGGAAATTATACACTTCCAAAACTAAATTTGGATAGGGCAGTAGAGAAATTAAAGATTAATAGCATAAGTCAGTGACCTGTTATTGCAAAATTATTCTTAATGTAATCATGGTTATAGAGTACTGGGATTTGTTTCGGGTGAAATATGGCAGTAGGTGTTTAGGTAGGGTAGGATAAAGTTTGGGTTTTGGCCATATATTGGTTTGCCTTTGTATTCCTGCTACCTTTCTATTTCAAGTCCATGACAATTTGAGCTTTACAGAATTCTGAGATTATGGGCAGCTTTCTCCTGGATCTCTTCCATCTGCTGTTATAACAACCAGTTTACTCAACTGAGCTACTCAAACTTTTCTAAAACAAATTTCCTAACTTGTGTGAGATCAAATGAATAAAGAGAGTATCAATAAAATAAATAGAGATAACATCAGAAAGGGGGCCAACTCTTGTTTTGTGTGTGAAAATTAATTTAGCAGAGAAGTCAAAATTGAAAAAACAAAATTCTTACTATTAAATATGACATAATAGTTTGGTGATACAATAATGACCTAAGTAATAAAAAATATCATGCCAGGTTTTTACAGTTTCTGTACTCACTGATTGATCATTATAAATGCTATGTATCTTGCCTGGATGTGTTGTCACAGAAGAAATTAATCCCACATTAGTGATTATTTTGCAATGAAGTTCTGAAGTACAATAAAATTTTCCTCAGCATTTTCCTTTGGAAATGCTATCTATTCTAGGCAATGGACCTTACTCTTCCCATATATCAAGATACTATATATTGATAATGACAAATAGTTAATTTTACTATTGTGATTTTCAATCAGTCATGAGCACAGAGCCAGTGATCTATGAAAGTTTAAGAACATATAAATACTGGCAGTACTAACTGATTTTTCCAGTAAGGAATTTCAATTTTTCTAGAGAATTTAAGTGTTAATACAAATTTTAAAATAAAATTACACTTCATTTTCAATAGTTTGCACGTGGAAAATCTCATAAGACACACTGATTCCAATAGTAAAGATGATTTTGGTTGAAACTTGAGTTATTTTGAGAATTCTTATCACTTACAATACTTTGTGAATAAAAATAGTGAAGTATATTCAAAAGTAAGGGAATTGAAGTTAAATCTTGTGTTTCATTCCTGAGATACTCATCATTAGTTTAAAATTTTTAATTTATTTTAATTTCTTGTCATTACTCCATTAATATTTTCATATTCTCCAACTTACATGAAACTCTCAGAATCTATTTATGCTGAATGTGCCTCACTTACTTAACAATGTTTTTGTTATAAAGCAAACTTAAAAAAAAATGAAACATTAATATTTCCAAGAGGTTAGATATTTCAAGCTAATTTCAAATTTTATATTCAATGTCTATTGTTTTCTGATCTGTCAGAGTCTCTAAAATATCAGTTTAATTAATTATTGAATAAAGTAATTAAATAGTAAATATTTAACACAATTTGTTTCCTTCTCAATAAATAAGGTGACTTGCCAAATGTATATGTATAACCTCCCCAAATTTTCATATTTACTCAACTAAAAGGGATAAAAAGCCAACACATTTTTGTTTAAAAAGTCTAAAATGATAGGTGACTAGTGAATACATAAATTTAATAACTTCATGGTATTTGTGGTACCCAAAGTTATAACTATTTTTGGTAAAATATCTTATTTAATTGAATAATAAACAAACATGTTCAGGTCTCCTATATATGGAAAAACCTTTGAAAATTGCAAATTAAAATTTTCCCTCATGAAAATAATAATCATAGATATAGTAAATGTCTTAATATAGCATGAGACTATGTTCAAGGCCCTTAAAATTCAAATTCAAATTTATAATGCATACAATTGAAAAAATTTAAGGATTTTTTTATATATTTAACTTCACATTTGTCAGCTTAATAAAAGAGCACATATAATGCTGTCTATGTATGATTTTACTTTATACATTTTTGCTACTTAAATCAACTTTATAAGCCAATCAATCAATCAAAAGTTAAACAAGTTACTTATGTTTCTAATTTGTTATTGAGTGGTGATTAAGATTGATCAATGTATTCATTATCATTTTCTTACATTTCTTCCTTAATAATGTATTCTAATATCATATATATCTAAATGCAAATCCTTTCATATCCTGGCTATATGACAAAACTAGTAATAATGTGGTATAGAATAATAATGAGGCAATTTCCTAGAAATTTGAAACTCAGAAGGAGTTTTATGTGCATGAAGCATTTTGTATAAGACTTCAAAGTAGCCTACAAAAAGAAGTGTAATATTAGAAATAAACTAGAAATAAATATTGAGCTGCTTTCTAAACATACACAATTCCAATGCTGAGCCAACAAATCTCAACAAATGAGAGCTGAATGCAAAGGAACTTAGCAACAGTTTAATTCTAAGACTTACTCTGAACAAAAGTCAACATCAAGTACAAAAACAAAAAGGGAAGTTGAGATGGAAAATAAGACTATTTCTGGAGGTGGAGTGGAAAGAGAGACAGTGCTGCTATCCACTGGCCTCATTTTGTCCACCTCATTACCCCTGGAATAGATGTGAGCCACCGGGATGCTAGATAGTATGCCAAGTCAGTTACTAGGTCCGTATATGAGATGCATTCTCATGATGTTTAAAGCAAATTACACCTCACGTCAGATAATGGAGGGATTAATATAATTTACTGACAGAAGCTGACAGACAGGCACTACAATCTCAGAAATACGAGAACCCATTCCATTTGGAGATTCACCAAGATGCATGCATGTTCAATCGGTGGTTACAACTCTGAAAACTTCCGAAAGGAAAAGTAATATATTTGAACCAACAGAAATTAATGACCAAACTTTTAATGAAATTAGAACTTGGGTAATAAAAAATGGGCTAGCATCTCTTAACCCACATTTTCAACCTGAAACGTTTTAAACTTAGTAAAACTACAAGAGCTCACGTGGAGATATCAGTGGAAATTGGGAGATGCTTGGAAGCCCCATGGGGATTTACTTTACCTTTGTCCACATCCTTCACCTGTTGCCTGGCCCGAGTTGGTGGGCTCCACTTTGAGCTCCTGCAGGACCAGCCCTTTTTCGTGTGGTCCAGGAAAGTCCATGCCTGGCACCACTTCCTCCTCTAGGGACTCCACGTAGAAGAGGGTCCTGGCTGGTTGCTGGGTGCCCTGCCCGGGAGCCCCTTGCTGCAGCCTCGTAGCAACTGGAAGCAGCGTGCCATTCAGGGGATTGAAGGAAGAGGAGGAAGCGGAGGGGGAGGACGATGAAGAAGAAGAGGAAGAAGAGGAAGCCTTCTTCCAGAAAGCGCTCCCACTGCTCCTCTCTTGGCTTTTGAGCAGGCGGCTCTGGCTGGGTCCCCAGTGCTCAAAGCTACCGCTGCCGTCCTGTTGCAGGCAGCCGCCCCCCGCCGGGCCACCGGGGGACGGCGACGGGTGGCTGAAGAGTTTCCAGCGGAGTCGCAGAATGTGCTTCACATCGAAGTCTTTTCGCCCAGAGCCTGACATGCTTTATGCAAAGAAGGCAAAGGGATCGCAGTTCACGCAGTAGACTGGCTAGCGGGTGGCGGAGCCAGCGGAGCCCAGGGGCGGAGGAAGAGGAGGGATGCGCCCTCTGCACCCAGAGAGCCAGAAGAGGCGAGGCGGGCTGCGCGCCCTGCGAGGCGAAGACCTGAGCGCTGATGGCAAAGCCGCGCGGCTCAGCCGGGGTCAAGGTCCGCAGGACCTGGGCGTGGGGAGACCACTGCCCAGGAGCAGAGGCAGGAGTGGGACGCCAAGGACTTACGATCCTCGATCCCCACGCAGGGGCCCCGTGGTTATGGCGAGGAGGGACGGCTCTGAGGCTGGAGATGCGGAAGGAAGGGAGATCTGCGCGCTCCAAAGCTCGGGGCTTGGGGGCAGCCGCAGCTGGAAACACCTGAATGGGACGCGCTCCTGGCAGAACAGATCCCTTAGTCGGGAAGGTGTCGGCGCTCCAGTCCTTGCAGCTGAGTACAGTGCCTGGAGCGCGCAGAGAGAAAGAGCCCCAAGTCGCGAAGAAGCGTATCCCCTGCCAGCCTTCTTGGTGCACCTGCGCCCCTGTTCCTGGCCTCTCCGAGGGCGCCCTTATAGCTTGTTTTCTATCTCTAAGAAACTCAAATGCTTTCTGCAGTGCGAGAAGGGGTGGTTTTATGTTGTCAGTTTGTAAAAAAAAAATATTCCAGAAAATATAGGGAGACCAAAGGAAAAGCCCGCCCGTGAAGCTGTCAAGATCCTCACAGTACAATTTTCTCTCTGCCTCAGCGCCTCCTCCTCCCCCTTAAGTGACGCAGATGTGCACTGGGGCCTATACGGAGAGATGGAGGGAGGGAGGGAAGGCTTCAATCTTCTTTATGCAAGTGAGTCTGCTGCTCTTATTGTCCCCTTGCGCGGGTCCTGTCACCTTTTTTCACCCTCCTTCCTCACTTCATTACTGTGTAGCAATACAGGGAAAGCAAACAGGCGTTATGCTTTAGCATCAGTGTACACCAAACATGAATCATGACAGTGTAAACTTAATAGGCTGCCATCAGTTTGCAGGTTGCAGGTTAATGGCTTGAATTATTTAATAAACTGCATCCTTTAACCTTTAGCCTTAGTTTCTGTGTTGTGAGACATAGAAAAAACAGGGCTACTGGCGTCAAAAAGGGATGATGCCACCATCCTGACACATACATTGTGCTTCATCTATTAATGCACCCAGGCAGTGCTTTACCCTGGGGGGCCAGAAGCGCAGGGCAGATATTTGAAGATGGGCATCTGAACGCAGGGGACGGGTTTTGCAAAATCAGTGCATTTGGTGTGCAGCCTCGGAATGAAAGCTGTTCTCAGTGTAAACCAAAACTGGAATAAAATGATAAAAGGGAGTTTCAAAGCATAACCTTCCAGTATATAAATCATTGTATAAAATGCATGGAAGAGTTTAGTCAATAAATGAGTATAGCCAAAGGCTACTATCTTACAAATAGGTGTTTGGAGAAGATGTGTTTTTCATAGATATATATATATATATATATATAGAGAGAGAGAGAGAGAGAGAGAGATAATGATGAGGATTGTAATCACGTTCCAGATAGGAATACATGGAATTTTTTTAATCTTTTCCTTTAATGAGCCCTTAAAATAGAACCCAGTATCCTTTGCTGAAGGCAAGGGAACCAGAGAATCAGTGTGTTCTCTAACTCAACCAGGAATATGGTTGTTGTCCATTCAAGAAATTCACTGTTTCAGCAACCCCCAACAGGGAATAGGAATCAAACATCGAAGCACAGTTATATGACTATTCTGTTACTCCATTCTTGAGCTGTAAACAACTATTAGTAGAAACGAAAGCTAAATTTGAAGTCCTTCTTAAGCAAAGTTAGACATTTTAATATCAAGAAATTAAGTGCATGAAAGCCCTATTTCAGGGGAAGAAAAATCACTATTGTGCATTTTAAATATTGATTTATGCCACAACAGCTGGACTGCAATCCCTTGTGCCTTTATTTTTCTCTCAGTATTCTGTGCTTAAAGAAAAAAAGCAAAAAGCCCTTTAAAGCAAACAATGGGGACAGATAATTTTTATCCAAGAATGGAAGGAAGTAAGCAGTTCCCTTAGGAAAAAAATAGAGTATGAAATTACATATCACAAACAGGACAGAGAAAACTTCATCCAAGGTAATGTGGAAATTTGAAGTGCATATAATTAAATGGTTTCTGGAAAAATTGGTGCTTCATGGATTTTCTAACTTGACATAGCTTTTTATTTATTTAAAATAATATAAAATAACATATACAATGCTAGTCTATTGTATGTATATTTTCTTGCTTAGTATCTGTCATCATTCAAAAACTGTAACATAAAATTCATTTTTTAATTCTGAAATTCAGTGTTGTGTTTTCCTTTTCCTCTTCATTACTAATATTACTATTCCACAGCTAAAAGTTATCTGTTCAAAGGTCAATATTTTATATGACCCAAAAGATTTGTAAGATTGAGTTGTAGTATAATAGAAACATGAATTAAAAATATTAAGTCATATTTAGCAGATGGTAAATAATGCCTATTTTTTAATTTCATAGTAATATTTTGTATGTTTAAAACATGATGATAACCTATTTAAACATAGTTACCTTTCTTTATTTATCAATCTGCATAAAGTACATAAGTTTGAAATAATCACTCTTCATGGGAAAGACATTTAAATATAACTCTTCTTAATAATCAAACAAAAATATTTATGATTTAGGAAATAAAATATGCATAAAATTATCCTAAACTGAAATGATTGACAAAAATGATTATATTATTTTCACTTGATTGTTACTATACTACAATATTGTTGGGAAAGAAAGGAAAGGAAGAAAGAAAAAAA
>VSMD01087123.1:0-20072 GCA_008750895.1 Mirza zaza | reverse complement strand
TAATTAGGAAGTCCTTGGTGGCTTTTTGAGAATACAAGCAGTCATGGTGGCAGAAGCCAAGTTACACTAGGACAGTGAGGGAGTGTTTTGGAGGCAAAAGTAGAAATAGCAGGGTTATAAACCACAGGCAGGCTTATTTTGGTAAGTATGATAAGCAAAGAAATTTAAAAAAAAATAGAAAAAGATGAGGGCCAAAAAGGGTTTAAATTTTTTATTTAATTGTTTATTTGCCTATGGTTATATGATGGCAGAATTTGAGCATGTCCGTATACTCCACGTAAAGACTACCGTAAAAACCTGGCGCAGTGGCTCTTTCCTTTAGTCCCAGCTACTTGGGAGGCTGGGATGGGAGGATTGATTGCTTGAGCCTAGGAGATTGAGACCACCCTGGGTGATACAGCAAGATCCCATCTCATAGATAGATAGATAGATAGATAGATAGATAGATAGATAGATAGACAGACAGACAGACAGACAGACAGACAGACAGACAGACTGACTGACTGACTGACTATTGTAAAGAGTAGAGTGACAGTGGTCAGTGAGGGGTGAGTAATGGCAGTATCTCATATACAAGGTCCTATAGAATGCATGACTAAATGAAATCCAGGATATAAGAAGAAAGATTGGCCTTGAATAAGAGAGCCTGTTAAATATTAGTTGCTTAATGCATGGGGTGATTAGTCTGTCTTCCTTATTATACTTTCTGAAGTGAGGGAGGGAAAGGGTATTGCATGGATTAGAAAAAAGTACAGAAAAAGGTGCTTAAAATGAGTGATTAAGAATTTTCCTATGTGGAAATGGAGGTACTGATATTCTAGGGACAGGATTGTGAAAGAGGTTTTGTGTACCCAGTGAAGTACAGTAATTTGTAGCATCTCTAGTTTCTCCATGTTTCCTCTTCCTAACAAGTTTATTTTAGATAGTTATCCCTACTACTCATTGCAGTTACTGGGGCGGTGCGGGGGAGGGGGATTCATTATTCTGAAAATAAATATAAATTCAAGAATCATCATAATCTTCTTACATTTTAATATATAGGCATACCTCATTTCATTGTGCTTGCTTTATTGTACTTTGCAGGTAATACATTTTTTACAAATTGAAGGTTTGTGGCTATACTGCATCAAGGAAGTATATGGGTACCATTTTTCCAACAATGTGCTCATTTTGTGTCTCTGTGTCACATTTTGGTAATTCTTGCAGTATATCAAGGCTTTCCATTACCATATTTGTTATGGTAATCTGTGATGAGCCATCTTTGATGTTACTATTGCAATTGTTTTGGGCTACCATGAACTGCACTCATAGAAGATGGTGGACTTAATCGATAAGTGCTGTGTATATTCTGACTGCTTCACTGACTGGCTGGTCCCCTATCTCTCTGCCTCTCCTCTGCCCTCCCTTTTCCTTGAAACACAACAATATTGAACTTAGACCAATTAAAACCCTAAAATGGCCTCTAAATGTTCAAGTGAAAGCAAGAGTCACATGTCTGTCATGCTAAATAAAAAGGTAGAAATGATTAAGCTTAGTGAGAAAGACGTGACAAAAGCAGAGACAGGCTGAAAACTATGTCTCCTTTGCTAAACAGTTAGCTAAGTTGTGAATGCAAAGGAAAGAAATTAAAAGGATACTCCAGTGAACACATGAATGACAAGAAAGTGAAAACAGCAAGAGAAATGTTAATAGAAGTGGAGCTTGAAAATGTGACTGAATTACTGCAATCTCATGATCAATCTTGAATGGACAAGGAATTGCTTCTTATGGATGAGCCAGCAAATGAAGTAGTTTCTTGAGATGAACTCTACTTATGATGAAGGTGCTGTGAACATTGTTGAAATGACAACAAAGGATTTAGAATAGTCTATAAACTTAGTTGATAAAGTAGTGGCAGGGTTTGAGAGGATTTACTCCAGTTTTGAAAGAAGCTCTACTGTGGGTAAAATACTATCAAACAGCATTTCATGCTACCGAGACATTTCTCATGAAAGGAGGAATCAGTTGATGTGGCAAACTAAATTGCCAAAGGCACCCCAACCTTCAGCAGCCACCACCTTGATCAGTCAGCAGTCATCAACATCAAGGAAGTACCTTCATTAGCACAAAGATTAGAACTGGCTGCTGAAGGCTCAGAAAATCATTAGCATTTTTTACCAGTAAAGTTTTAAAAAATTAACATGTGTACATTGTTTCTTTAGATATAATGCTATAGCACACTTAATGTATCAAGTATAGTGTAAACATAACTTTCATATGCACTGGGAAACCACAAAAAATTCATGTAACTCACTTTATTGCTATGGCCTAGAACCAAGTCTACAGTTATCTCTGAGGTACATTTGTGTCTTGCTTCATTTACGTATGCATTGCTAGTAAAATATAAGGTCCATGAGAACAGAGATTTTTTCTTTAAATTTTTTTCCCCAGTGCATAGTGCAGTACTTGACATTAGGTGTTCAATAAATATTGATTGAATAAATGACTTTCTGCTTACCAGCAGGAAGTACCCACTTTAAACTGTATCATTTAATACTACTATGTTTTAAATCTCAGTGTGTTCCTTTCTGTCACCTTATCAGTCTCTTTCTCTCTTCCTATTTAAATACTGCTACTTTAAAATCCATCTTAAGTTTTACTTCCTTCTTGACAAATTTCTAATAACTACAGTCAGCATGTATATTCTACTTTTGGCAGTTCTGGCAGACCTTGGATGCTTGCTCTTCTAATTACTGCAAAAGTAAAACAGACTTAAAAAAAAAAAAAGACAACATAGTATGGTGCGTGTGCTTTCTAGAAACCATTGCTGAGGGTTTTTTATTAGGGGTCAGGGTGCCTTTGCCTCCCCAATGACAGATCCTGCCATATAATTCCATTGCTATATTCTTAATTGAAATTCACATTGGCTCTTTTTTTTTTATTTGTTTTATAGGTAGGTCCATACATTTTATTTGCCTGCAAATTAAATCGTAAATTTTTCTCATCCTAAATTTGTGCTTAGATTTTTCTAATTTAATTTTTTACAGTTAGAAAAATAAGTAGCATGTGGCATCTAGTAAACTTTTAATATATGAATCTATAAGGTTGCTTTAAGAATTACTTCAGAGATACATATAGTGTGCTTTAGTCTTACGTGTGCTACTGTTTTGCAATTGAGCAAACTTCAAATTGTTGTTTTGCAAAAGTGCCTATAATGCATTGAATTCTCAGCTGTAACTGGTGCTGATTATAAAGCAATTTGATTGCTACACAGAAACTATTAAATGCTATTTGTAGCCTATTTAGTGCCCAAAGTGAAAGTTGGTTACAGTAGAAGTTTGGGGAATAATAAAACTCACCCATTCTTCCAACAGCATTCTAACTAGAATACAAAATCTATTAATATCCTTTTACAAAATGGGTAAACATTAGCTGGCAAAATCAGTGTATCCCCCCTGGATCACCTCTGTGACCCTGTGTACCCAAACTCAAGCTGGGTAGAACAGAAAGAGCAGAGTCCTAGGTAGGTCTACTTAGTGCCTAGAACTAACACTTCTGAAGACAGGCATTAGAAGAAAGGGAGTCTTTCGAGACAATATAATGCAGAATAAAAGTAACTAACATTTTTAAGCACTGTATTTTAGGTACTGTGTTTTATATGTATTAATTCATTTAATTTTTTCATCAACTTGATGAAGTTGACACTATAATGATGGCTATTTCAAAGATAGGGAAACTGAGAACAAAGAAGTTAATTACTTAAAGCATCAAGTCATCCTTGACTCTTCTCTTTTTCTCCTACACTCTATCTGTATCCAACATGTTAAGAACATTATGCTGACTCTGCTTTCAAAATATGTCTAGAGTATGACCACTGCCAGAATCTGACTTCATCTCCCTGTTTCTACCTTTGTCCCCTTTCACTGCACAGCAGAAGGATCTGTTCAAAACATCACATTTTGTCACTCTTCTGTTTAATACTTGATGACGTTCTCTATTTCATTTAAGTCAATGGCATATAAGACCCTACGGTGGCATCTCATTAGTTTTCTGAACTTATCTCTTTATACTGTCCCTCTCTTGTCACTCTTTCCCTGATATTTGCTTCCATGCCTTTTTTTTTTTTTTTTTAATATGGCAGGCTCTTTCATTCCTTAAGGTCTTTGTTTCTAATTGTTCTCTCTGCCCAAAATGATTCCCCTCAGATGCACACTTGCTTAACTTTCTTCTTACATCTTTAAAGTTTTTACTCAGAAATTATTAATAGCTTTTCAATGACACTTACTTAGACAAACATTATTGGATACTGCAACTTGCTCAACCTTGCAAAGCACTCACCATCTTTTAACATATAATACAATTTATTTATTATATTTATCATCTCTTTCCTTGCTTAGAACTTTAGTTCAATGAGGATAGGGATCTTTGATTTGTTCACTGATATATCTCAAAAATGAGAACAATCCCTGGCACTCTGTAAAATAAGCTTATTAAATGGAGTTTTCTTAGCTATTAAGTGACAAAAGGCAGGATTTACAACTGAAGTCTGGCTTTAGGAGCCTCCATACCTAACTTGTAGGGGAAAGCTTGGGTTCAGCAGCTATCACACTCCTACCAATAAGATTATCTATTTCCCTTGAGGAGGAATGTTATAAGGTGGGGACCTTTCTGTACAGAACTCTGTAGAGAGTGGGCTGAGATAAGGAACATGCAGAGAAACTGTCCCTCCTCTCCTCTAGTGATTTACTATGAATTGAAAGTGAAATTGTGTTCTTGCTTATAGGGTCTTCTCATATATTGGAATCCTTTAGGATTTGTAGGTCAGTGTAACAGTCTCTACTATAATTTTTTAAATTCTTATATAGATTATCTTGAAATCAAGTGTTTAAATCCAAATATTAGTGTAGTAATATGTCTTAAATGACAACCACAGAAATGTCCCATTCTGCATCTAATACTAAGTGTCATCACTACTGAAATAAAGATTGATAAATACAAATCTGTATTACCAGAAAACTTTGGTCATCACTATTTTATCATGTTGGTCCAATGTACTCTTTTAAATTTTTTATATTCTTAAGTCATTTTACAAATAATTTGCAGAAGAATAAAGGGATAATCTTAAAAACAACTTTATTAGAAATTCTAGTAAGAATTTAAATATAGCAAACCCAAATTTTTGTTCTATATTTCCATGGTTATAAAGGTTTATGTACTTGAAATGGGCAATGTCTTTTGAATGTAACTAACTGCTCTACACCTTTCATTCATGGAACTGGAAATGTACACATTCTGTAAATTCTAATTCCATATTTCTAATACATCTCTAATAAGTTCTGCTTATAATTACTCTGGTTTTTCTTGCACTTTACCTGTCAAAATGCAATACTGATTGCATTTTGCATTCCATATTTTAAATACATCACTACTGGGTTCTAGCTTATGATTCAATCTCATTCTTGTCATCAAAATGCAATACTTTTGAAAACTCTGATGGCTCATAATTTTGTTGGAGAGTACAGTCTTTGCTCTATACATATATAATTTGTTTAGATTTAGAAACACCAATTAAAATGATTGATCCAATGAATTGTCTTATTTCTTCATTGTATGTTTTCTTTCAATAATTTTAATTATACAAAGTACCTTCATCTTAGGTAAATTTTTGGTGCACAAAAATTTAAATAATGGTCTCATTTCCTTTTAGCAAAAGAGGATAATCCAGGTTCTTGTAACAAAATATTGCATGATGTATTTTCTACTGAATTACTAATGAGATGACAGCATCATATTTCCCCTTTTTTAGAAGTAATATGGCCCACTTAGCGATTTTTGAGTTTGAGAAAATTTATTGAGTATATTATCATCTCAAAAATAGTGGCCTGAAATTTTGCTTATCAAAATCAGTTTTGCCATCACAATGGAGCCCAGAGTGCTATTTCTTTGCAGTCATCTTCTGAGTCTTCAAATAATTGTTAAATATGCTTCCCTTGACAATTTTTTCTCTTTACCATTATGAGGAGTTCCGAATTGTTACCTATGTTTAATGAAAGCTAAAATAAGAAAGATGGTCTTTTATACTTTTTGGAAAGATGCTGCAATACTTGACAACACAGTGAAAAAAAAAATCAAAGAGTGAGTGATGCAATACAGATGATTTGTTTCACTACTGCATCAGTTAGCAAAGTTTTTCTGTAAAGGGCCACACAGTAAATATTTTAGGTTTTGTGGGCCATTCAATCTCTGTCTCAACTACTAAACTCTGTCTTTGTAGTTGAAAGGAACCAAAAACAATACATAAAGGAATGAGCAGGCTGTGTTCCAATAAAACTTCATGTACAGAAACAGGTGGCGGATGGGATTTAGCGTGCATACCACAATTTGTCAGCCCTGCTGTAGGAATTTCATTCTTCTAATTTTTTATTAGTATTTTTAGCATACTTAAGAAGAATTACTGAGTAATGATGAAATAGTTCTTAGGATGATGAAACAGCAGAATGTTTCAAGATATAGGAGAAACAAAATCATGAAAGTCCCGTATCTTAGATTTTTAAGAGTATTGAATGGACCCATAAAGTTTCTGAGAAGGATTAAAAGTCATAAAATACTCATCCTTGCAATTAAGAACTGCTCAAAAAAGAAACTAAAAAACTAATATTGATTCCAGTTGACTCTGGTAATAAAATCGAAGATTGACTTATTCTGGAAGGATCATGATAAACTTACTTGCCTTATATTCTCTTGACAAAATTCTTTTTTTTTTGTTACTTGGGGGATTTATCAGTTAATGCCATCTCTGCTATAATGTAACATATGCATTCCTAAAAATGATAGCATTGTGCCAAATCAAACAATAAAAATTACAGGGTTTGTGGGAAAAATGGGGTTGGGGTGTAACACTTCAAAAACTCCATTGGTGACACATTAAAAGGGATAGGAACCTCATAAAAATGTAGCAAAGTTTTATACATGCTAACTGATTAAGAAATATATAAATGTTGCAGTAAATGTCTTGAAAAAAAGACCTGAAGTTCGCATGTGAAGTGGCCTTCAGAAGGATTGAAACATGAGAATGTTGTGAAGTGGTAGGAGGAGGATTATCTGATATCAGACAATTATAACACCAGATATATGTGGGTGGATGAGAGTAGCATAACACACTTGGTGAAATGAGGGAACTGTTATATACTTCAAGGGGATGTGTTTTGTATATTCCCACATTTCAGTTCAGCTGGGTACACTTTTCTGTGTTCACTTAGTGTTTCCTGCAGATACTGTGTAGAAGCAAATGTGAATTTGCTTTGTGCTCAGATTGATCCTAACTTACCAGTTATGTTGGGACATATTCATGTTTTCAAAACATCATTTGCTATAAAATATAATAAAACTATATTTTTTGGAAATACTGAAAATAGATTAGTTGTCCCCGAGAACACAGACAGCTTATTAGTTGTTCTTGGGAAATGGTAAGGAAACCTTTCTGAGAATTTCTTTGGAAAGGAGAAAGATATGTCATATATGTCTAGATTTTAGTATTAAACACACTTTGGTTTTTAATTGGTAATTTAGTAGATTTTTTATTTCATTTCCATCAAGAATTCACGAAATAATTTCTTTTTTTAAAAAAAAACTCAGGATCAAGAACAAGTACTCAATGATGCAGTGGATGGCAAGGAAATCTATAATACAATTCGTCGTAAAACAAAGGATGCCTTTTATAAAAATATTGTTAAGAAAGGTTATCTCCTGAAAAAGGGTAAGTAAACTTTTAAGACTAAGGATTCAATTTCAATATATTACTGTTAACCCATTTGATAGAGGCATTGTAAATATCAGGCATAGAACTTAGCATTATGATATGTATTTAGTTTTTTTGACATTAGTAATTGATACTTGTTTAGAGTGTACCTAAGTATCCTTTATGTCTAAGCATCCTTCAAAATTTAGAGTCCAGGTATGTTAAGTGCACATTTCCAACCAGATTCTTTGCTTCTTGCCCCCATGCTTTTTTTTTTTCTAAATAAAAGAGAAACTCCTTATGGCACTTGGCACATTCATGGTATTGATGTTTTTATTTTATAGATTTACCTCAGTTCAACATACAGACATGTTTGGGAGTTGGGGGTGGGGTGTTGTTTAGTGTAAGGATTCTTTCCTTAAGACTGGAAAAGAATTACTCCCAAACAAGAATTTTGAAGATTTTGTCATAATGAAATTGCTGAAGATATAGTTAAGGTATCCTTATCATTTTACTCTGTGATTCATTAAAATAAGCAATATAACAAAATGTACAGGTTAATTACAGATAGTTTATGTAAAGACTGGTGAATTTAAGCTTTAGAATAAAAATTGAAGTATACTTAATTATTTTTACCAACAATAATTTTTATTCTAATATATGATTTCACAGTTTGGCTAAGAGAAAACAATTTTTTTTTTAATAGGCAAAGGAAAACGTTGGAAAAATTTGTATTTTATTTTAGAGGGCAGTGATGCCCAACTTATTTATTTTGAAAGTGAAAAACGAGCTACAAAACCAAAAGGATTAATAGATCTCAGTGTATGTTCTGTCTATGTTGTTCATGATAGTCTCTTTGGCAGGTAAGAATTTGGTTTCCTACTTTTCTTTTGGAACTGTTTTAATAATAAAATAGTGGGTATGTTCAGATCATTTCAAAGTATAGCAAGGCAAACCCATTTTGGGAGCCCTAAAGTCATCCTCTAAAAATGTCAGATTTACTTTCTAGGGTAAGTTTTGTCTACCTATGTATAAAATCTTCTTTATTGTATTATGTAGAAATCTTTGGAATAACAGATCTTATAGTAAGACTTAACTGTGTATAGCACATTTTTCCTCCCTGCCTCTATCAGCAATCTTTTGAGTGACTTTGAGTCTCGTCACATTTCCCCTGATTTTTGTACATTCTCTGTTAACTCAGTGCATCCAATAGTAGTAGGTGCAGCATGCAATTCTGCTATTAACTCTATAGGCACATTCCTAAGAAACTTAACATAAAAAAGCAGTCATACCATAAAAACAATTGTTTCAATAGGAAAAAGAGTATTTCAATTTAAAAAACAAAACATTTTTCTTACATTCATGTCAAGTTCTTTTTCACTATAAATATAAACGTATCAGCTAAATCCTGAACATCACTAGACAAATCCATTTCTTGATTATATCTAGATTTTTTCCTTGAGAACAATGGCCTTTCTTTACTTTTCACTGTAGTATAAATAATGCATCACAGAGTCTTATTAGATATGCATATCACTTTTATAACCCATTGTTAACTAATAAAACACAAAGCACTTAAAACAACTTGTTTTTCTGTTGCAGGATGGCATTTCCGTTAGGCAGATCTAGATTTTTTCTGTTGAAGTTGTGAAACTTCAAGAGAAATACCTGTAAAAATATGTGATTTCTTTTTTCCAGTGTGTTTAGGAGATAATGTTATGTTACTTGTGATTTTCATAGGTAGTCAATTTTTTTAAATGATCAAAAAGGTTTGGGAAATGCTGAATTGAACAAATAGTTTTCCTTACAGCAAAGATTTTTGGAGTCTTAGTTAGCGTTTATGTTGTCAGTTTCTAAGATAATATAAAGTATTTCATAAATTCATTGACCTTGATACCCTCCCCCTTTTTCCTGAATATTCCCTAATATCTCATAAAAAGAGTTCCAAAAAACAGCATTTGGTGGGTAAAATAAGATTTCTTGGCCTTTGCCCCCCTCCTTTTAACAGTATGGGAACTCAGGCCTTCAAATGGGGTTGGATCAAGCAAGCCCTCAGCTCCTTTGCTCTTTAATTCTGCTTTGCCTTCCTCTGTGTGTGTTGAATTCTTCAAATCAGTTTCTCACCATGTAGCAAACAGTACCAGAGAAAGGCTGTGAGCATTCACTCCCCTAACTATTAAAAATCCTGAGATTACACTACTGAGCCACCTCTGAACTAATTTCTAGTCTTGGGTTACCTGAGGTAGCAAAAGGAATGGGATTACCCTGATAAATAGAATGAGGGCATTCGGTGCCCAGCCCTGTTGTTGGAAATGGTCTCACCCAAGTAGTGAGGCTGCTTCACTTACTGTGTGAATAAGGATGTTGGGGAGACAACACTATTCACTACCAAATATAGTTTATCAGTACTAAAACAGTAAATGGACATTCTGGGGACAACTTTATTGAGGTCAATAAATATAAAATTTGTGATTCTTGAGTTGAGTCTTAGAGGATGCATACAAATTCATTTGGATAGTTGATTAGAGCTTCCCAACCAGTGTGCCATTAATTAGTAAAGGTGTCCCTTGAGATACCGGTGGTTATAAAATGTTATTGTAATAAAAATGTTTAAACAAGTGTTTACATTTCAAAAATTAAAACATTTGAAATTATATGGCTCCCTGTAAAATGTTCTAATTCATTATTTTGTGGAGGCAAAAGAATTGGTACATAACACTTGCAGACAGAGAGCTCTTTATAGTGGCCCTATATTAGTACTTTTTTTTGTTAAATCACCCGGTTATTCTGAATATTACTTGAATATAATTTTTTATTAATCATCAGTGAAGTTACTTTTTGTGTTCATGCATAAATTTTGTTTCATTTTGTTTTTTGTATATTTTTGCTATTAAAACAGAAGTTAAAATGGTTTTTTAATATTGTTGTAAAATATATAAGGTAGCTCTTGAAAAGAATATAACTAATATAGATTTTTTTCATTGTTACATCTTTATAATTTAATGCAAAGATATTTTCCCACCATAAAGGGCAATTTGGTGATTAATGCTGGAGAGTCATTAGATTCACAAGATAAAAACAGTAGCCTTAATTTAAAAAAAAAATCAATCCACTTACTAGGCCACTTAAGATATCTATTAAATTTAGATTGCTAAAACCCAGTAAATCTTCTCTTTCCCACCCTAACTGCATAAAAGTTATTAAATAAGTCACTCAGTGGTGCCAAGCACCTTATGCTGCTATCGTACCCCTAAATATCTACTTCTTGTGAAAAAAACTTGAACTGTAAACTTAAAATGAAAAACAATTTCTTCTCTTCCTTCCTCTTCCCCTCTTCTCATACATACGTTCCACATTACCAGGTTAAACTTGGATGAGATCATGCAATTCAGAGCTAAAGCTGAGGCAAAAATGCTTCACACAGAGTTGGGGAATTGGAATTGCTTATTTTTTTTACCAGTCTGCATGGAAACTGCTAACTTTAAGGCCAAGAAGTTAAAGAAATAGAAGAGATACGACTTGCAAATAGTATTCAGATAGTATCATCATCAGTAAATGCATTTGTGAATCAAATGATGTACACATATCCAGAAACTACATTTTTACTGCAGAATAATGAATCTACAGGCATTAGAGAAATACTTGAAAGAAAATTATTGTTCATTCAATGAAGTACCAAAAACTATTAAGAATAAAGTACTCCAAACAGTAAGTGAACCCTTTGTAACAAAGAAGGTCCTGTGGAAACACTGTTTAAGTTTATGATTAATGATGAGGCTTCATGAACATTTTAAAGGTTTTACATAATTCACTCTGGAAAATAAGCAATATAGAGATTGTCTTTATACATATAAGTTTGTCTATAGAACTGAATTCTGTATTAAATACTATTATGAAATGGAGGCTGTATTAAAACCGAGGCTACTTCAGCTGCATATGTTTCTAGTCTTATGTGAAGAAATGGGATCAAAACACCTACTGGTTGATACTGAAGTATGTTAGCTGTCTAAAAGAAGAGTTTTGTTAAAAGTTTATAATCTACAAAATTTTTTTTTTTTTGGTGAATGATTCTCACCTAGTAGATATTTTGAAGAAAGGGTAAACGTCCTCAAAAATTGTATGTACAATACAAAAAGATATTAATATGTTCTGACAGTTTATAGATTTAAGGCAGAAATTCAACCTTGGAAATGTGAGGTTAAAAATGATTTACTAACACTTCTCGGCCTTTTGGCTAAGAACAAGTGTAAAAATGATTTACTAGTGATACTTATAATTTGAATAATATGAATATTAAGCAATAACTTATAGGTTTGAGGAAAAGCTTTAGCATTATTTTGATGTGAACTTTTTTATATGAAGAAGTACAGTTAGATTGAAATATCTGCACAATCAAAAAGAAAGTCCACATTTCACTTGACAGTTAAAGAAAAAGAACTGCTAGAGTTAAAGAAGGGTTAGATACTTTTAAGTACAATTTAAAGATTCGGAATTATTCTAATTCTGTTAATATTAAAGGAGGTTCTGTCAGTAGGGGGAGAAGCAATAATAAAAGCAGTAAATAATACTATTACTGTAAAGTTGCAGCTTGCTTGCTATGCAAAGTTTCTTGTAGATGACTTTCAAGAATTTGAAGACTTTTAAAAATGTCTTAGTCATGAATTATATCTAATAATTTAAGTATTTCAGTTTACCGTCAACTATTTTTTAATGTGTGCCTTACTGTGCAATAGTTGGGAAGCACTAAGTGAGAAAGACTGAATGCTAAGGGAGAACAGCATCAGGAAAGTATATTTCAAGGAAATGAGAAGACATCTCCTCTACCATAATAAGACAAGTGAAAATAGGTTGATGTCAAATTATGTATCATTAGATAATGCAAACACCAGAGCATAAAATGGGAAATTATACATGAATGCTGTTATCTTTTTAAAAAATTGTTATCAAATATATGGCAAGCATTGAACAATTTCATGCTTATGTAAAGTATAGAACTTAATATATACTGACCTCTAGCATTTAGATGCAATCTAATGGTAAAGTTAATGGCAGGTTTCTGCAATAGGTGAGTGGTGTGCATGCTCAGCCACTGCTGAAGAATGTTAGCACCGCTAGCATGCCTGTTTTCCTGCATGGCTCTAGTTGTGCAGCTGTGCAAGATTTCCAGATTATTTTCAGCATTAAGAGGTTGCTAAGCACTCTAGTTCTTTGTGTTAAACTTCTGACTTTTTAATACTACTTTACTTTAAATATTAATAATTTCAGAAGCATAAGTGGAAAGATATCAGTGACACAAAATTATTTTAGTAAATATGTGATAATTTTTACAGCTTTATCTTTTTGTAGGCTGTGTATTTCACAGTGGCAGTATTTGTTGCTTTATCTTTATGAAGAATGTTTTGGGTGTTAAATTTCAGATTTGCAGGGGTTTTTTCTACAATTTTAAAGATAGTTTTCTGCCTTCCCAGTTGTCTATTTTAAAGGAAATATATCTTTTTTTTCTCTTAGAGATAATGTCCCACTCATCTGTCTCTAGATGCTTTGAGATTTTTCCATATCTCAAATCCCATCAGTAAAACCAAAATGTGTCTAACATACAGTTTTAAAAAAATTTATTCTAATGTTTATAGAGTTTCTTTAACCTGAAATCTCATCTTTTTGGTCAGATTTAGAAAACTCTTTGTTAGTATCCCTGTAAAGTTATTCTGCCACAGTCTCTTGGATGCCTGTTAAACATGTTGCACCTTTTCACTGTATCTTATGTTTCTATTATAAAATTTTCTGTGTTTTTCATCATTTTTTTCTATGCTTCAAGCTAAATATTTTCTTCTGATCTTTTAGTTCACCTACTTTTCTGCAGTTAAATCTACTTGCAGAGGTCTTAATTTTATTTACTACATTTTTCAGTTTAGAATTCCTATTTTCTTTTTAGACCAAGCTTTCTGGCAAAACTCTTGTTACCTATTTTCTGGCAAAATATTTCAATTCTAGTTTTTTGAAAGTCTTACTTGCCCTCAATGCCTAGATTATATGTATGTCTTTCTCTGTTGTCTGTTTTTTCCTCTTGGCTTTCAGTCATTGGATCCTGATTCTTGTAATGTCTGTTTATTTTTGACTGAATGGTAGACATGTATGAAAAACCACAGAAGGTATGGATAATGTTATTTCCTCCAGAAAGGACTGTTCTCACAACAGATGGAGTAGGGGTAGTTCATCTTAATCTACTTAGGGATCAAGTGGAGTTTGGGTTTCAGCGTTGTGAAGGCTGTTCTATTTCTGGTTTGCCTTTATTGTGAAGACATAGTCCTTCAGGGTTCTCAGCTGAAAGCCTTTTCTCTGAAAACCCTGAACTCCATTTTACTCTCCCAGCACTGCTGGATTTGCTGGGTAGCTTTTTAGCCTTTTAGCTGCTGCTTTCTGTTTAGTATCACAGCTTGTCCTTCCTACACAGCTTAGGAATTGGGCAAATGCCTTGAAAAGAAAAGCTGTGGAGAATGTCAGGCTTACTGCAGTATGATCTCGGCTCCACAAGTCTTAGCAGTTTTGCTTGTTCTCCAGTGCCTTCATACAGCTGTTTTTTGTTTTGCTTTTTGTATTATATCCAGCCAGGAGTGTTAGCCTGATATAAGCAACTTTCAAGATTGCAAGTTTTCAATTTACATTTTCCACTATTACTTTTATGATGTTCTCAAAGTGTGAAAAGATGGTTTTTATCTTTAACAAGTATTAAACTTGTACTCTGGGTATTTTGCTATAGCTTCCTAACATTATAAAGTATAAGATATAATCTTTGTTTAAAGCAGAAAATAGAAATAACATTTAAGTTCCAAAAATATACAGGCCCTTACTATTTTATAAACCTTTTCAAGTCAAGTTGGAAAGAGAACATATCTCCAAAAATGATATATATTACTACCTTATATTGTACTTACGGGTCAAATGATTTTTTCTAACAGTGCATACCAAGGGTGGACACGAACTAACATTTGTACACAACTATTACTTCATTTAAACTTCAGAACATACACATGAGATGTTTCCATTTTAACTGATGACAAAAGCCAGTCAGTTTGTAAAAAATTTGGAAGTATGAAATCACAATCTCCTTAGAGATAATTACTAAGAACATTTTTGGTATAAGGACATTTTTAAGTCTTTTCCTACTACATATAAATTTTTACATTGGCTATGTGTAATTCTAGCAATTTAAGCTTCAATTTCTTTTGTAACTTTTTTATTTCTAATATCTTGTAGAGCTAATTTACATAGTATTTTTTTTTCTTAGTTTACATGTAACTGACTTGTTCTTAGTAATGATCTGGAACAGAATATTCTCTAGATTAAGAATTATAATTTTATATAAACTATGTAATTGTATATAGTGATGTTTTAAAACTTGGTCTGTTTAAATATACCTTTTGTTAAGCTTAATAACTTTTTTGTTTATATTTTAAAGGCCAAACTGTTTTCAGATAGTAGTTCAGCACTTTAGTGAGGAACATTACATCTTTTACTTTGCAGGAGAAACTCCAGAACAAGCAGAGGTAAGAACACTGTTTCTTAAACTAATATAAATCTTTATGTTAGCCCATGTTTCTTACTAACTAGAATAGAAACTATTGCATTTAAGATAAAGTGCATCTTTTTATTTTAAAGATTGAGAAGTTTCATGTGTAGATATATATTTTTTGGGGGGAAAGAAATGCAGAAACAAATGCAGTGAAGGGTTATTAGGAACAAAAATTCCATTTTAAATTGACCTTTAACCACTTCGGTACCACGATCACTGGCTGCGAAACCTTGCCCACAGCCGGCCCTCATAGTCTGCACGATAGTTTGTGCTGTGCATTGACGACGAATCCGTTTTGCTCTTGTGTGATGAGGAAAGCTTTAAAGCACTGAAAGCTTGTTTTACTTTACAGGCAGCTTTACTTGTAATGTAAATCAGAATAGGTAACATATACACATATGTTTTCATTACATTGTTTTTAAATGTTCACAGTTTTATTTTGATAAAAGTCATGTCACAGCTGTCGGCCAAAGTCACTGTGCATGTTCATCTGTGGCTATCAACTGTAGTCAACACTGGTCCCGAAGTGGTTAAAAATTCTATCATGTTGAGTCCAATTGAGAATCCGCATTTGAAATCTTTCATAAAGGTTGTAGATATTGTCAGTACAATCCAAAAGGTAAGCCAGGTTAGTTTTTCTCACAAGCATTATTCTTCTTTACTGATTAAACTCCATGTCTGAAAATAAAAGTTTAGTTAACAAAAGGAAATATCTTTTAGGACTCTTCTATATATTCTCTTAAATTTAGATATAATGTCTACTTTAATACTTAACCATTGATCAGTGTGACATGCCCTTCTTGTTTTATTAAATTTTAAGTAATTATGTGAAGAAACAATGTTTTTAAAAAATTTCCTTTTAAAAAATATTTTGCTTTCTTTAAACCACAGTATTTCTAGGGTGTTTAGTTGTATTTTGAACAAATACTGCCCTATTTCTGCTTACACTCTTGAAGGAACTTTAAAGCTAGGTTAAGAGATGCAAGCGGCTATGTTGGAAATAGAACATAATTTGCCAACTCTGGATACGAGACAGATGCTCTTAAAATTATTGTATGGGCCCCTGACTCATAAATTATCCAACTATTAGATTCATAGAATAAAAGTGATGAATGAGCTATTGTTTTATGGCTTATAACTGAATGTTATATTTCACATCTTTATACAATTTTTCAATTACTCATTTTACATACAATGCACATAAAACTTTGTACCCTTGATTTTCAAATGAGAAAAGCATATATTTTTTTAAATGTTAGAAATTGAGTTAGAAATAGAAATTTAAATTTCAGTGTCCTATCTTCTAGTTATTTTACCATGTTTCCTCTTTTTGAATAAAGATGTGTCACATATTTTGATGGCACTTCAGTTATGTTTTGCAAGCCTCGCTTAGAACCTTTTCTTATATTTATGCATACTCTTTCCATACTCTACATTTCCATAAGTGCTATTCCAGTTTTCATCAATTTTGGTGGGTGTGGGGGCCTCTGGTTATTCTCTTATATTTCTAAAAGCTATGGTAATTGATTTGATTTTAATTTGCTCTACTTTAAAGACATGCTCTAAACACTGACAATTCAGATTCACTGAAATAGACAACTGAAGACATAAATAAAGCAGCTTTCCTGAAACATGTAAATCAAAGTTAATATTTAGATTTTTAATAAACCTAAATTGTTCTCTCCAGAGCACTAGATATTGAAATATCAAAAATACATAGCTGTATTTAACTTGAATATTAGGCTGAAATGATTTTTTAAAATCTAATGTCATTTGAAAGGCTTAAAATAACTAAAATCCCCTTATACTTTCCTATGTCATGGTCTAAGATAAAGATTAGAGTGCTTGCCATGAAATCAATCCTCACCTTATCAGCTGGTTTTGTAATCAGCCCTTCCTCTTCTCCCAAACTGTATAAAGTTAAATTCTGCTATAACTTGCCAAGTATAGCAGCTTAAATATACATGGACATTTTTCCCCAAGGTAGTATTTGTTTGGGAGACAATTTCTTTAATGTAAATTTCGTTTTTTGGCTAACTAATGGCCACTCTTTGTTGTATGTAATATTAACTTAGGGATTCTACCTAAATTCAGATATATACAGAATTACTATAATTATTTTGGTTATTGTTTTACTTTATTGGGACACAAATAAAGTATACTCCAAGAATGGAAATGGCAGTCTAGAGAAGGAAAGAACTATTAAATTTGAATAAAACAAATTGATGAGTGGAAACCAAATAAACTAAGGTATATTTTTGAAATGTTGTGTTATTTTTTGTAGGATTGGATGAAAGGTCTGCAGGCATTTTGCAATTTACGGAAGAGTAGTCCAGGGACATCAAATAAACGCCTTCGTCAGGTGAAACTTAATTTACTTTGATTTATAATTGTCATATTTTGCACTATCACTTTGCTCTCTTTTTTTTATTTCTATCTGAACTATTTGAGGCAAAATTTCTTAAGAGAAGTTAATCTATTCAGGCATTTTAAAGCCATGCTGCCACTTGTGCTTCAGTAGCAGGAAACAGTTACTTTTTTATAAAGAAAATGATCTTTATATACCTTCTGGTTCTTAGTCCATAATAACAACTTTGAATACATAGGAAGGATTATTTATTCCTTCCACTTAAAATAACAATACCAAAACAACAACGGCAGAAACAATTCTGTTGTGCACTTTTTTCCCTTTCACAAAATTATTGTGGCATATTTTAAAAAAACAGAACATTTAAAAGATTATTTGACTTATAGTATTAATCCCAGTAAACATTTTTGGTTTTGTTCTGTAGAATTGCTTTTGAAACCTACTGTATAGCTCTTAGGTAATAGTCAGTCTTATTTGAAACCTTAACATACTGTATACTTTCATTTGTGGAAAGTTAATCTAGGCTTTCTCTTTTTTTGTCCATACAAGAGTAACTTTATACCCTTCATTTCTTGGCTTTTTTTTTTTTTTCCTTTATAGTAATCCCTAGGTAATTGAAAGAAGTTAGGCAAATTTTGACATTCTTGGGGTTTTAAGGAAAGGTTATTTATTGACTGAAGTGACTACTGTTTGATTAATGGGAATGTCTAATAAGCTCAGTGAATTTAACATTCTGTTCTCCTGAGAGTCGATAAATGGTTAATAGTTCCTGTAGCCAAATGTGTGGCCCTTCACCAAAGACATTAATTATACACATAATCACTATATGTCTTCAAACACTATAACATTTTGTAAGCTGTGGAAAGTTCGATTGAATTTTCACAAGTTTAAGAGCAAGTTGTTTCTTACGAGAAACTTATACCCATGAAATCATCCTTTGTAGGTATAACATAATCATAGCTAACATCTTTGAGCCCTTTTTATGTGTCAGTTGGCAGTGAGATTTAATGCTTCACATGTACAGTTGGCCCTCCCTATTCACAGGTTTCACATCAATGGATTCAGCCAACTGTGGATCGAAAATAATTCAGAAAAAAATAACAATACAGCAATAAAAATACATTAAAAACAGCACAACTATTTATATAGCATTTACGTTATATTAGGCATTATAAGTATATAATCTAGAGAGGATTTAAAGTATGCTGGAGGCTGTGCACAGATTATGCAAATACTGTGCCATTGGAAGGGACTTGAGCATCTGCAGATTTTTATCATCTGCTGGAACCAATCCCCCATTGATACTGAGGGATGACTGTATTGTTTCTAATCCTTATAACAACCTGCAGTGTAGACTTTATACTTCTGTATGAGAAAGATGAAGCTTAGAAGGACTGACTTGACCAAGGCCATACAAGTAGTAGGTGTCAGGTGAAAAAGAGGACCTGATAGTAGAAGGTAGATTGTCCTAAGTTCTGGCATCAAAACTGACAAATAACTTAGCTTCTTTAGATTTGTGTCCTTTTCTGTAAAATGAGAAGGTAGAGTCAGTGGTTTAAAAGTAGTTTTAGTTGGGGAACTCTTTTATAGAAATAAAATCTAAGCATTAATAACATACGGGATTTTGACTTGGGTAGCAACAGCTGTTTACTTGTATTAATAAAGAATCCTCTTCTCAATTTCATTTTCTCTGTATTGTTTGATGGTAGAAAAGGTGTATCTCATTATTTCTGCAAGAATATAAGAGGAGAAATAACTTATAAAATAAAATTGCATTTTTTTTTTAAGTGGGAAGAATTATTTTAAATTCTTGGATGTTTTAAGTATGTCACATAAAAGGGAAAAATATACCAAAGCCCATATTTTCTGAAAAGGGAAAAAAAATAAGTCACTATTTTGGAGATTTTGTTTAATTGCTTTTGAAACCTAATAATTCATGAAGTCTGGGGTAATACTTGTTATGTTTTTTTTTTAGGTCAGCAGCCTTGTTTTACATATTGAAGAAGCCCATAAACTCCCAGTAAAACATTTTACTAATCCATATTGTAACATCTACCTGAATAGTGTCCAAGTAGCAAAAACTCATGCAAGGGAAGGGCAAAACCCAGTATGGTCAGAAGAGTTTGTCTTTGAGTAAGTCTTATTTTATCATTACATTAAATAATTTTCTTTTACAATATTGCATTTTCTTTCCTTTTTTTGGTTTTTTTTTTTTTTTTTGGTCTTTGTTATCTAAATTGTCAGAACTAAGTACCAAGGCCAGATGTTTTAATTTTTTTGTTACATTTGTTCACCTGTATTAGTAAAGTACAGTGCCCTCGGTTTTTCCTAATTATTAATATGAATTAGCATCACGGAGAAGTCCAAAAACATTTACTAACCCAAACATATAAGATGTTTATTTGAGTTTCCAGGAA
>VSMD01087120.1:0-49483 GCA_008750895.1 Mirza zaza | reverse complement strand
AAAACACAATGGAGATCTAAGTGGAGAGCAATTAAAAGGGTACTTGTGGCTCCAAGACACTGGTAACACACGTGAAATGGAAAGCAGCCAAAACTGCATCAGAGATAAGCAGGGAAAGACACAGCGAAGAAGAACTGGGTGAGACCACAGTCAACTTGGGGACTGGGCAGGCTGCGTGTGTGTGAGGCTGTGTGCACCCAGGAGCAGTCACAGCCGGGAGTGTGCACACGTTGTGTGCCAGGCGTTCCCCAAGCTGCATTCGTGCTCCGCAATGCAGCGCAAACGTTTCATTAGCACAAGGGGCTCAGGTACAACCTCTGACCACAAACTGGCTAAACAATAAATTGTTTAGATTCAACAATTTAACTTGTAGGTATGTACCCTCCCAAAAAAGAGGAAAAAAAAGCATAAGTCCTTGAAAAAACTTATACACAAATATTCATAGCAGCATCATTCCTAACAGTCAAAAACGTAGAAACAACCCAATGTTCCTCAACTGATGAATGGATGAACAAAATATAGTATATCTATACAATAGAATATTATTTGGCAATAAAAATACATGATGTACTGATGCATGCTAGCTGCAGCATCGGTGGACCCTGGAGGCGTTACACTAAGTGAAAGAAGCCAGTCGCAAGAGGACATGTGTTGTATGATTCATTTACATAATGTCCAGATGGGCAAATCTCTGGAGAAACAAGGTAGGTTACTGGTTGCCCAGGAATGGGACTTTGGGAGATACGGGGTTAATTTGTTAATTAGTTAAACTTTATCATTTTTTCCAGTATACAAATGTGACTGTGTGGGAGGTTGGGACTTCATTTTTCCATGTTCTCATATTCCCTTTTCCCTATTTTCTTTTGCAATAATAAAACTTCAAAACTGGTTTTGTGTTTTATCTTTACAATCCCTAAGTCCCTATGCAATATCATGCTTTATCCAGTGTAATGCAGACTCTTAAATAAGCTCTTTTTAAAAGATGTTTATTTAAAGCTAGTTACAGTAAACTTTAATGCTCAATTTTTTCATTTAATTAATATGGTGTTGTATTGAATGCAAGTAAATGGAATAAATAAATGTCAGGCCCCAGAAATCTTATTAGAGATTTTCATTCTAATCTTTAGAAAAATAATATCTAGTCATTCTCTAAGAGTGCTCTTAGTCTTTTACAATCTATCTCTATGCTAATGATCACATCCCACACAAAATTATTTTCCTGCCAACCACTCACAAATTTCCTATTATGAGCATCTCATAACCCAAGAAGATTTTATCAAATTTTAATTTCATAGATTAATATTACAAAAAAACAGTTTTCATTTGATTTTTAAAATATAAAATATTATAGTATTTATTATAATAATAGTAACAATATTATAACAATCTCTAAAAATATTACCCCATTCACCCACCCAGTAACTGTCTTTTTTGACATTTTCACATGGTTACTCATACACACACACACACACACACACACACACACACACACGTGTCTTTATTTATTTATTTATTTATTATTAATAAATGTTATCGATATGTTATCCTTGCACAGGGGCCATGCTAATCTTCTCTGTATCATTCCAATTTTAGTATATGTGCTGCTGAAGCAAGCATATGTCTTACTTTAAACAATAATATTATATACCCTGCTCTAGACCTTGGTGTTTTTTATTAATCCAAATATGTTTTAAAAATTAATTGTGGCATCTTACTATATTTTCAAAATTCCCATTTTGTGAATATTCACATGTTACAAAACCAATTCTCTATTGATAGCCATTTATAGTAATGCCAATGGTTTCCCATTCCAAAAAATATTATAAAAAATATCCTTGGGTTTATATGTTTCAAATACAATGACCGTGATTGCTTTCAGGATTCCAACAAAGAGACCGACCAAATGAACAAATAAAAAACAAAACAAAATATAAGCAAAAGCAAAAAAAATAAACAAAAAAAAAAGTGGTGGTGGAGAAAGGCCTTCTGAACCGAGAGAACTCCTATCAGGTGCAGTGAAGACAGTCTTGCAAGTGAAGTCCCCAGGGAACCAGCGGACGCGGAGGGGACACGGAGGCGGCGTCTGAGAACGAGGCGGGGACTGCCTCGCTGGCGGTCTTGGCTGTGATTTCCGGGCTGTTGGTTTCTCAGGGCTGGAGGGTGGGGACTGGCCGCCCTAAATCACAAAGCTCTGTGTTCTCACCAAGATTCAGTTTTTATTTTTTTAAATAACAATCTGGGTTGAATTTTTAGAGTCGGAAAATATTGGTGCTGTTTTTCTTTTGCTTTTCTTTTTTTTGCTAGTTTTGGTCATCCTTGCTTCATCCTTGCTCTCCAGCCTTGGAGAGGATTCCCAGGTCCTCACCCTGCCGCTTTCGCTGACATCCAAGAGCAAACTGATTTTTACATTGAATTTGTCTTCTGCATTCTCACTGAATGCATTGTTACTCTTTTTTTTTTTTTTTTTTTTGAGACAAAGTCTTACTTTGTTGCTGGGGCTAGAGTGCTGTGGCATCAGCCTAGCTCACAGCAACCTCCAACTCCTGGGCTCAAGCGATCCTCCTGCCTCAGCCTCCCTAGTAGCTGGGACTACAGGCATGCGCCACCATGCCGGGCTAATTTTTTTTTATTTTTAGTAGAGACAGGGTCTCACTCTTGCTCAGGCAGGTCTCAAACTCCTGAGCTCAAATGATCCTCCCGCCTCGGCCTCCCAGAGTGCTAGGATTACAGGCATGAGCCAGCGTGCCCAGCCCATTGTTACTCTTAATAGCTATTTTGTAGTTTTCTTAGTATTTTCTATATTGATGATCATTTCACCTGCAAATAATGACACTTTTAGTTTTTGCTCTAATCTGTAATCCTTTGTTTCTCTGTTTTGCTCTATTCCACTGACGAGGACCTCCAGTGCAATGCCGAATGCAAGCGCTAAGAGACAGCAGCATTGGCTTTTCCCTAATTTTAGGAAGAAAGCTTTGTCTTTCTCCATTGAGTATGTAGCCAGCTATAGTTTTTCGTCAAAGCTGTTTATCAGGTAGTAAAGTTCCTTTTTAAGTCCAGTGTGCTGAGTTTTATTTTATTATGGATAGCCATTAAGTTTTGCCAAAAGCATTTGTCCACATTTCGTTAAATCAGGAGTCAGCAGTTTTTTGTTGTTGTTGTTGTTGTTTTGTTTTGTTTTGTTTTTTAAATCAGACAGCATCTGGCTTTGTTGCAAGGTTAGAGTACAGTGACGTCATCATAGCTCCCTGGAAACTCAAACTCCTGGGCTCAAGCGATCCTCCTGGCTTAGCATCCTGAGTAGCTGGGACTATGGGAGTGCACCACCACACCTGGCTAATTGTTTATTTTATTTATTTGTAGATACAGGTTCTTGCTATGTTGCTCAGGTTGGTCTCAAATTCCTGGGCTCAAGCGATCCTCCTGCTCCAGCCTCCCAAAGCACTAGGATTACAGACGTGAACCACTGCGCCTGGCCAGCAAACTTTGCAAAGGTTAGATAGAAAATATTTTAATATTTCCAGGGCATACGGTCTCTGTTGTGACAACTCACCACTGCTATTGAGGCACAAAAGCAGCTTAGACAATAGTACCCCCATGGATGTGGCTCAGTTAACATTTATTTACAAAAGCAAGTGGTGGGCGAAATCTGGCCCACACTTGAATTGGCCAGCCTAAGATAAAGATGATGATGAGATGTTTCTTTTTAATCTGTTCTGTTAATCAGGGAATTTCACCGAATTCTTTTCTAGTATGAAATCAATCGTGTATTCTTATGCTAGATATCACTTGACCATGATATATAATTATAATTTGATTATTGCTACATTTGACATTGCTATATTCAACAATATATTAACATTATGCTAGGTATTTTTGCATCACCACAGATTTTTTTGCCTTTCCATGTTCATATTTCTCTTGCAGTGCCTTACTCTCAATAACATTGACGTATTTACTAGTTTTCTCAAACCTAAAATACACACTACTTTTGAATTGTTCTACTTATTCCAATTACTGAATAATTTTGTGTGTAACATAGATCATGCCAAATGATGTAAAAATTTTTATTCCAGTTTGAAAAATAATAACTGAATCACTTTTTCAGCTTGATAAGTGCTAAAATAGTGATAAAAGAGCATAATTTACTTAGACATGGCTTTATAGTCAATGCATTTTGATTTCTAGTGAACTACTAGTAAATAAAGGTATAGTCAATTTAACAGGAATGACACTTGTCAGTATACACATATGAAAATGCATTTTTGGTGTCCTTTGGGGGAAAAATGTTTCAAATGCATTCTGAAGAAAGAAAACATACACATGCATGCACACACATATGGAACAAAGCACTGAAACACTTAGATAACCTAGTTTCTGATTAATTAACATGTCAAATATATTCATCTAATTGTCTTAATCAAGTTGCTATAAAATTATTTTATGTTTTCAAGCAAAACTTTATTATAATAGTTATAAATACCTAATATTTAAGAAATAGAATATAACCATGCTTATTAATAGTTTAGATAGTTCTTTTATAATTGACTTTTTACAATTTTAATAAGAGGATTTAATCTAACCACCGAGCTTACCCTCTCAGGAAATCATGTGTGCAGGTATTTGTTACAAGTCTACAGAATACTATACATCCTTTAGCTCTGCTTTAGTGAGAGACCCAATCTTGACATTGAAATTTACTAACTCTCTTCACAAATTAATTACAGTAAAGAATAAAATAATAGTATAGTTATGATAGTTCTTATTGGCAACTGTCAATTTTTTAGACTGTTCAGAAAGTGATCCATTATTCTTCATGAGTTCTTGATGGCTGCTATGGTTTAAATATGTGCTTCAACATTCATGTGTTGAAACTTATTTGCCAATGTGACAGCAATAAGAAATGGGACCTTTAAGAGGTGATTAAGTCACAAGGGTGGAGCCACCTCATGGATGGGATTCCAGCCCTGTAAAAGGATCAGCAGGGTGGCTCCCTTCCTTCTGTTTCATCTACCTGTGAGGACCCAGTGTTCCCCCACCAGAGGATGCAGCAACAGGGCACCACCCTGGAAGCAGATAGCAGCCCTTACCAGATGCCAAATCCACTGGCACCTTGATCTTGAACTTCTCAGCCTCCAGAACTGTGAGAAATAAATTTCTATTGCTTATAAATAACCCAGTCTGTGGTATTTTGTTATACCAGCAAACAAAAAACTAAGACAATGAACTTTCTTTAAAAAATCTTCCTATGGGTATAAGTCTCATCTTGTCTCAATGTCTCTTCTTGTCTCCACCACCAGTACAGGATTTTTACTTTGGGTACATAAACTTGGCAAACACATGAGTTTAATGTTGCTACATTGAATATTTTTCAGTGATAATATCTGACCTTTATGAATTTTATAATTAATATTTTAAGTTTGGTAGAAAAATGTTGAGTCAACAAAGCTATGCCTACAGTCCCAATACTATACTAAAAAAATGCTGTTAACTTTAAAAATCCTGAATTGTACTGTCATAAAAACCATTACAATTTTATCATACATAATCATACTACATTACCAATCTGTTTCTGAGCCAGGAGTAAATCACTAGTATGTCTCAAGGAACATATATGTGCAAATCCGGAAACAGATGTCCAAATTGTCATTAATTTTGAGAAATGTGCACTATCACTTGTAAATATGTTTAGCTTAATTTACATATAATGTGTTAAAATATACTAAAATTCAACACTGAATTAAAAGAAATAAAAAAGGCAGAATCTAAACAAAGCTTACAAGCAATACATTTGAGGAGTATTCATCATCTAGAGCAATGACCACAATTGTATGTTGGCTTGTGAATCAAAAACCAAATGCTTTCACAGACCTAAGAAGATACTTTCATGTGTCACGTAAGAATGGGACTGCATCCTGAGAAATGCATCAGGAGGCAATTTTGTCTTTGTATGAACATCATAGAGTACACTTACACAAACCTAGATAGTCTACTTACTCACCTAGGCTACACGGTAGAGTCTGTTGCTCCCAGGCTATAAACCTGTACAGGTTACTATAATGAATACTGCAGGCAATTATAACACAATGGTAAGTGTGCATCTAAACATATCTAAATATAGAAAAGATATAGCAAAAACATAGTATTATAATATTATAAAACCACCATCATATATGTGGTCCATCATTGACTAAAATGTCATGTGGCACATGACTGTAACTGTGTTATGTTTTGTTACAAAGATATTGCTGAAAGATTACATGACATATGGTATCTGACACAAATGAAGGCAGGAAAAAACTGTCAAATTCTTTATAATAGATATAAGAAATCCACAGCAAAGAAAGACTGGCATGACTGACATGTATAATCTAGTACTATTTTTAAGGCATCGAACATTAATGTGCTGGAAATTTCCTGTCTACTTAGACTAAAAGTTACTTAACCACTTCAGTACGGCGCTCACCGGCTGCAACACCTTGCCCACAGCTGGCACTCACGTTCCGCATGATAGTCTGTGCTGTGCATTGACGACGGATCCGTTTTGCTCTTGCGTGGTGAGGAAAGCTTTAAAGCACTGAAAGCTTGTTTTACTTTATAGGCAGCTTTAGGAAAATAACTATAATAACTCCTACTAAGGGCTTGTTAAAAGGTCACAGATTTGTAGTAATTTATTAGCTGAATGTACACACTGCAACTGCAGAGATAAAAACTGTAAAAGTAAAAGGTCTTGGCTGTCGACTGAAGTCAACACTCGGCTGTGCGCCTTCATATCACGGCTGTCGGCTAAAGTCGCTGTGCGCGTTCATCTGTGGCTATCGACTATAGTCAATGGTCATACCAAAGTGGTTAATTTCTAATGTGATTTAAATCTGGGAGAAAAACTGTCTAGAAAATTCTGATTTATCCACAGTTTTTGACATGCTTTAAAATCATAATGTCAGTGCTACAAAGATCAAGATCATGAGTGTTGATTATAAAAAGCAGTGTATCATTGTGAAGCTAGAAATAACTGCTGGTCACTAAAAATTGTTTCCATATTTAATTTTAACCTGTAAAACAATTCCTAAGAATGAGATTTCCCTCAATACTTTTGCTATGCATGCTCAGAAACTTGGATGAGTGTCAGGTGAGCTGATAGATAACGGACTAAAAGTTCTATGAAATGGAGATGCTCGAGCCCTTATTCTAACCTGCACATATCTCGGTCCTTGTGGCAGTTCCTGTACACGTATCAGCAAAGCTAAAAAATGAACACAATAAAAAATATGGTGAATTTATTCTGCTCCTGGTGACTTTTATGGTCACTTACAGCCCCTCAACATGGCAATCAATAGGCCATTCAAAAATCATTTGAAGAAAGAATATAATTTCAGGTTGGCTAAAAATATTCTAGTAATACCTTTTTGCATCATCAAGAAAGCATCAACATCAAAACAGAAACATGGAAGAAAATACCAGAGAGGAAATTTTGTATAAGAAAAGCTCTATCATCTCAGCTCTTTCTAGCACAGAGGAAAATAATTTGTAGAAAAACATGGGCATCAGTGATTCTGAATTAAAAAGTTACGGAAATAAGTTGGACTTGAAATATTAAGTTTTTAAAGGAACACCTTGATCAATTTATTTTTCTTATATTTCCCTTTTATTTATGCACCCAAGAAACATTTAAAAACCTATGTTTAAATAGGTATACAATTTAAAAATTCTTAAGGATAAAAAATACAAATAAAAAAGTTAAGATGTAGTTCATTCTGATGTGTTTTTTCTTAGTAGTACCTTAAATAATGGCAAATGTTACAATCTGTAGCATCTCATATTAAATGATATAGTAGTAGTATTTTTATTCTTTTGTCTTAAGGGATTTTGAAAAGCTAGATATTTAAGGAAAAGTGCACAACACACCTTTAGGATAAGGGAAATGGCACTAAATATTTTTTTCACTGTGCTCATGAAAATAATTTATTAGCAATAGCAGCTGCACTCAATTAAAAAGATTACAAAAATACAGAAATAGGATCTATATACATATATGTATGCATATATACACATAAATGTATACATGTGCGCATATATATATATATATATATAGTTAAACTAAATTTGGCCAGAAGTCGCTTTCTATCCTTGAGCTCCTATGTAACAAATTGTAACCTAACTTAGTACATAAGCCAACTTATAGCCTAAATCAGTAGTGTGTGTGTGTATGTATATATATATTTTTTTTTTTAATTTTTTTAACAATTAGCTGAGTCTCAGTCAGTCACATCAGCTCAGCTTCAGGCAATCACAGGCTTCCAAATCTGAATGATCAGAAAGATTAAATGTTTACAGAAAAAAAAGATTGATCGTTTTTTTTTTTCCAAAAATAATTCCTAAACTGTTGGTTGAAAAACCAAAAGGCAATAAAATTATGACTGTCATATTCAGATGATATCTGTTACATTTGTCACAAGATGGCAAAGTTGTAGTGACTAGGCTTAGAGAAGATAAAGGCAAATGCTACCTTCAGTAGTCCAGATAAAATGCTTCACAACTAAGTCATAATAAAGTACATACAATACATTATAAACATATAGTATGTTTAAAAATTTCCTCATTTTTATACAATGATACATACATTTTATAGTTTATATGTTAAAACACTGAACATTGGGTAAAACGGTCTCAAAAGTTATACAGCTAGCTAGAGAGATTCTACCTGTGTCCATGGGGGAGCAAACACAGAATAAACTATTTTTCTCTTTTTGAGACAAGGTCTCACTCTGCCTCCCATGCTGGAGTGCAATGGCATGATCATGGCCCACTGTGGCCCTGAACTCTTGGGCTCAAGTGACTCTATCGCCTCAGCTGATCTCCAGTAGCTGGGACTACAGGTGTGTGCCACTGTGCCCAGCTAATCTTTTATATTTTTTATTTTTTTAGTTTTTGTAGAGACAAGGTCTCACTGTGTTCTTTTTTTTTTAATTCATGGAAAGAAAAAGAATAATGATAACCTAAACTTCCCCCAACTACTCCTCCCAGAACAGTGAACACAGCTGAAAATATAATTTCCCTCAGGTCCCTCTGAAAAATTTGCAGAATTTACATAAATTCAGCATGGGATGAGATTAAGTGTGTTTTAATCAGCAGGAAGGTTTTTTATTTTATGGCATTCTCTTATGCAAATACATTCCTCATAAGATATATTTTAACTTATCTGAATTTAAAAATAAACAAGTGCCATGTATATATTAAGGTGAAAGCACGACTTTATCTGTGGATTGGACTTTGATTTTAATCAGCTCCTGCACTTTATATATTGAGAAATAAATATTAAGATAATGTTTAGATAATTCCATAACAAAGCCATTTAATATTTGTTCAAATAATTAGAAATGCCCCAGTATTAGTTGCAATAAAACATTTAACTAATATTGCAGGAGAGATGTCTTTGGATGCAAGGAAAAGTGATCCTCAATTCATTTTGGCTGAAACAATGAGGAGGACATTTGTCTCCCAAACAAAAAGCTGGGAAACAGGACGGCTTCAGTAAATATGTGGCAGGCTCTGGAGCCAGCTCTCTGCCTGCCTTGGCCTCTGTCCTTCTCCGTCTGTTGGCTTCAGCCTAACCCTCGCAGCAAGAGGACTGTGGCAGTCCCAAGCATCAGATCCTTGGCGGTGCAGGAAACGAGGCAACCAGGAAGTGCTTTGGCAGCCCCCAAAGTGTTCTCTTTACAGTTTCCAGTTTTCCTTAACCAATCACTCTGGAGGAGAAAGGTTATGAAGTATGGCCTAATTTGAGGATCAAACAGATGTTGAGGAGTCAAGTTCCATAACCTCCAGCTCTAATCCTTGGATGTAATAATAGGATTGAAGCTTTCTTGGGAAGAAATCCGGGGCTATGAAAATAGTGTAAATTTAATAAACAGTACATTATGGATTCAAAAAGGGAATGGCTTTATTTTTCAACTCTCAATTACTAATGCAAAACATTCTCTTTTCCAAACAAATGGAAACACCTGGCTGGCAAATAATCTAAGAAGACAAGTAAGCAATGGCATCTGAGGGACAGCCAGGACACTACCTTCATCAATAACTTGCTCTGCTCTGATTTAGCAAAACCTAAAGTCTAGTTGCACCATGTAAGACTTGCACTTGAGTTTTTGTTGCCATAGTTAATATAATAAACTATTATCTAACATAATCATTATATTTTGCTATGCTTTGCACTTATTGCTCTGTGTAGAACATGTACTCCCAGGTTTTAATACAGTAAACACAAGTTTTAAGAAATGAATAATATATATTCAAACACTTCTTCACTATAAAAGTGTTTGGAATAATTTGTGATATAGTAGTAGTCAGGGTACATGGTTTTTAATCAAGTAGCTTGTGAGATTCTTCCTGTGTCTATAGGGGAACAAACACAGATTAACCTTTTTCTTAGTTCATTAAAAAAAAAAAATGATGACCTAAATTTTTCCAAACTAAGCCTTCCTAAACATTGAGCACAGCTGAAAATATAATTTTCCTCAGGCATCTCTGAAAGATTTGTGGCATTTACAGAAATTCAGCAGGGAATCACATTAAGTGTGTTTCAATTGGCAAGAGTGTTCTGTATTTTATGATTTTCTCCCATGCAAATATACTCCTCAGAAGATATATTTTAAGTTAGGAGAATTTTTAAAGAAATACGAGTGCCAGGTACATATTAGAGTTGACAGCAAATGCATGAAAAATTACTCATAATTTTAAAGGAAACCTTGCATTGATGCCACATTCCTCCCTTTTGTGGGAAGTAATGAGATTTGATTATAACTTAGGTTCTGACTTAAACATCTTTCTTGCCTGTTAGTCTTGAAGCAGTATTTCTAAAGTCACTTTGAGGAGCAAAACAAGAAAAAAAGTAAATGAGAGAGTAAAAATAAGAAAGTATTTTTTTTTACCACATTGCTTGTTGTAGGAGCAGAAATTTATATGACAGAAGCTAATGGCAATGGCAGGTAGCCAAGATTTTTTTAAAACCCAATGTTCCTAGTACATTATGCCACATAATGGTGGCGATGAGAGCAAAACCAAAGAAATAGAGGACAAAAGTCCTCTCAGATTTGGTGCTTAAACTCTAAAGAGCTCAGCAGATGATTTTATAGTCTCCAATTACAGTAAATATAGCAATAATCAATTCCTATCAATTTGCTTCCTCAAATTACTATTTGGCGATCAATCTGTCTTCCAAATCACAGCCAACCCTTAGAATCCCTGAAACTCACAACTGGTGTATAAAAAATGTCTGGGAATGTGACATAGTGAAAAGATCTGCTCTAGTTTTCTGAAGGTTTTCTCTCTGGTGATGTAATTAATGACACCAGGACAATCCAAATGCTTTGAAATAATGTCCTTGCTCAAATGACACTGAGCCCCAGAAAGTCTGCAGTTAGCACTTATTGTTGGCTTAAAGTTGAATCCAAAAATCTCTATCCAAAAAAGGTGAAAAATATTAAAACACTAGTGTGAGTTAGTTTCTTGGATAATTTACCAACTTATTTTCTGAGTACAAAGCCCAGTGACAATTATATCTCCAATAAGTAAATTTTCTATTACTGAGTTTGGAAGGTGACAAATTTGGGGTCTATATCGCAGATTTAAAAGGGCTGCTGCTTTCAAACATATGAGTTAAAACTGTAAAGTCTCTACAAGGAAACATGCAAGGAAAAGTTAGTGAACTTGAGTTAGATAAAAATTTCTTAAAGAGAATACACAAAAAAATATACTTATAAAATCACTTTATGAACAAGCTATAAAATGGCCAATAAGCACATGTTCAGTACACTCCCTCTTGGCATCTGAGGGTGACTGTTTCCAAGATACCTCCCAACCCCCTGGGATATAAAAATCCCTGGATGTTCCTTATATAAAATGGCATGGCATTTGCATATAACTTACAAAGACATACTCCATATAATTTAAATCTTTAGATGACTTAAAATACCTAATAAAATGTAAATAGTTGACATATTGTATTTATTATTTTTATTATTTTATAGTTATTAATTCTTATTAGAATATTTTTCACCCATGGTTGGTTACTTCTGTGGGTGTGGAACCTGCAGCTAGGAAAAGCCTATTATATAACTAGGAGGAAAATGCAAATTAAAATCAAAGTGTAATACTTGGAATGGCTGAAATAAAGTAAGATGACAATAGTAATTCAAGATGGATAAAATACTTTAATATAAGATATGAAACCATAAGAATTCTAGAAGAAAATGTAGAAAAAACTCTTCTAGATATTGGCCTAGGCAAAGAATTTATGAATAAGATCCCAATGGCAATTACAGCAACAACAAAAATAAATAAATGGGACTTGATAAAATTAAAAAGCTTCTGCACAGCTAAGGAAATGATCAACAATGAAAATAGACAACCTACAGAATGGGAGAAAATATTACCAAGCTGTATATCCAATAAAGGGCTAATAATCAAAATTTACAAACAACTCAAGCAAATCAGAAAGAAAAAAAAAAAAACAAACAACCCCATTAAAAAGTGGGCAAAAGACATGAAAAGAAGCTTTTCGAAAGAAGATAGAGAAATGGTCAATAAACATAAAAAAATACTCCACATCACTAATTACCAGGTAGATGCAAACTGAAACCATAATGAGATATCACCTTACCCCAGTTATAATGGCTTTTATTAAAAAGTCCAAAGACAATAGATGCTGGCATGGATGCTGAGAGAAAAGAACATTTCTACACTGTTAATGGGACTGCAAATTAGTACAACCTCTGTGGGAAACATCATGGAGATTCCTCAAAGAACTAAAACTAGACCTACCATATGACCCAGAAATCCCACTACCAGCCATCTACCCAAAGGAAAAGAAGTCATTTTATCAAAAAGATACCTGCACTGAAATTTCCCTTCCTGAAATTTTCTATTTGCAAATGAGATTAATAATAGTATCTACCTTGTGTGGTTTTAATGAGGAATAAATGCATTATTATCTTAATAACCAATACATACATTTGTTAGAAAATATTATATAATTGTTATATTTTATTATTCTTAGACTTATACTACCACTTAATCTCACATGACATCAATCATGGAAACACAGGCCTGCTATCTGCTTATTAAATTTTAATTATACTTAATAGTGCTGTTAAAATAGGTATTAGAAAACTTCCTGCCATGAAAGGCAATCAATACAACAATTACAAGGAGAATTAGCTTTTTAAATCAGAATTGATCAAGCTATCTAAAAAGCATACTACAATTAGTATGTTCAAAATCCTCCCAGAGATAAATTAAAAAATAACTACACGGAAAAAATATTAGAATAAGAACAGATATGAAATAAAAAAGACTATGAAAAATAACCAAGTAAATATTTTAGAAATTTAAAAAGTAACCAATAAAATAAAAATTATACTACAGACTTGAAATTGCATAAGGAAAATTAGAGCACAGGACATTGACCCCCCAAAAGAATAGATAATTAGAAAATAAAACTTTGGGTATTATCAAAAATAAGAGTTAGAAATTATGGAAGAGAAATTAAGAAAATTGAACATGCATTTATGAGGTTTCTAGGAAACAAAAAATAAAGAACATGGTGAAGAGGTAATATTTTATGGATATTTCCAGAACTGTTTCCAGGAATTAAGAAAGACATGAGTCCTCAGATTGAAAGATGTCACAAATAGCAATGGAGACAAATCATGAATGAAAATGACTTAGGTAGGGGAAGGCAACTCTACTAAAAAAAATAAAAAGTCAGTTTGTATTGACTGGAAGACTCAATATAGACAGTAGTTGGTAAATCTAATTAAACTTATTCATCGCCAAGAAACAGAAGGAAGTCAGCATGGTCAAGAATTTATGTCAGAAAGTCCAGCAAAATTATTCTAGACAGACAGAAAGACAAGCTTCCCAGCCCTAAAATATTCACATGGTATGTGTAGAGTTTTAAGTGAAAATTATTTCTGAGTAATTGTCACATCAGACTATCAGAAAGTTCAGTAATGCCTCTCAGAGCACAGCCATCTCTCTCTCTCTCTCTCTCTCTCTCTCTCTCTCTCTCTCTCTCACACACACACACACACACACACACAGAGACAGAGAGAGAGAGATGGATTGGGCATTTCTGTGGCTAGGCTAGTCTGGACATACGTTAGGAATAGCTTATGTGGCCTCATTAACTTTGAAGATTAGCAACATAAAACATAACTATAGAGGACATTGCCAAACAGGGTTTGCAGTTATAAACATAGTCCTTGTGTATCATCCTCCATTGGTAACAGCTATCATATTATAGGTATAAATCCAGTCCTGAATTTGAGGCTGGAGAATGAGAAATACAATCTGACACTCAAAGTCTCTTTGAGTCAGGCTACCAAACTTCTGCAAAATAGCACAGCAATAAAAGCCATTCTCCCTGGAGTTGGGTGATATCTCATTATGGATTTGATTTCAATTTTCCTGATGATTAGAGATATTGATCTCTGATGATTAGAGATATTGAGCAATGCTATTATTCTGTCTTCTTTAGAAAGTTTCTGTTCATGTCATTTGCCCACTTTTTAATGGGGTTGATTGATTTTTCTTGCTGATTTTCCTAAGTTCTATATAGATTCTAGTTATCAGCCCTTTATCGAACGTATAGCATGCAAATGTTTTCTTCCATTCTGTAGGTTGTCTATTTGCTCTAGTTATAGTTTCTATGGCTGTGCAGAAACTTTTTAATATTATCAGGTCATATTTTTTTATTTTTATTGATTCTGTGTTTGCTTTGGGGAACTTATTCATAAATTCTTTGCCTAGGCTGATGTCTCTAACAGTTTTTCCAATGTTTTCCTCTAGAACTCTTATGGTTTCATGGCTTAGATTTAAGTCTGTTATCCACCATGAGTTGATTTTTGTGAGAGGTGAGAGCTGCAAATCCTGTTTCAGTCTTCTACATGAGGCTATCCAATTTTTCAAGCACCACTTATTGAATAATGATTCTCTTCCCCAGTGTATGTTTTTGTCTGCTTTGTCAAAGATCAGGAGACAATATGAGGATGATTTTCTATATGGGTTCTCAGTCCTGTTCCATTGGTCTATGTCTCTGTTTTGTGCCAATTCCATCCTATTTTGGTTATTATAGCCTTGTAGTATAGCTTGAAGTATGGTAGATTGATGCTTTCTAATTTGGTTTTTTGCTTATTAAATCTGCTTTGGCTATTCAGGGTCTTCTCTTATTACATATAAGGCATGGAATTATTTTTTCTAGATCTGCAAGAAATAATGCTGGTATTTTTTATAGGGACTGCATTGATTCTATAGTTCACTTTAGGTAGTATAGACATTTTAAAAATATTGATTCTGCCAATCCACGAGCATGATAGGGTTTTCCATCTATTTACATCCCCTGAAATTTCTTTTCTTTGTGTTTTGTAGTTTTCCCTATATAGGTTTCTCACCTCCTTCATTAAATATATTTCTGAATATTTAGTTTTCCTTGATGCTATTGTGAAAGATGTTGTGTCTTTGATTTGATTCTTGGCTTGATGCTATTTGCATATATGAAAGCTACTTATTTGTGTGCATTGGTTTTGTATCCTGAAACTTTGGTGAATTCATTTATCAATTCCAGGAGTCTCTTCATTGAACACTCTGGGTTTTACAGATATAATATCTTATCATCAGCAAAGAGTGAAAGTTTGATCTCTTCTTCCCCCATTTGGATACCATTGATTCCCCTCTTTTGTCTGATTGCTCTGGCAGGGATTTCCAGTACTATGTTGAATAGAATTGGTGATAGCAGGCAACTTCCTCCGGTTTAGTTCTAAGCAGGAAAGCTTTCAGTTTTTCCTTGTTCAATATGACGTTGGCTGTGACTTTATTGTTTATGACTTTAACCACTTTGGTACCACGCTCATCGGCTCCGAAACCTTGCCCACAGCCAGCACTCATAGTCCACATGATAGTTTGTGCTGTGCATTGATGATGAATCCGTTTTGCTCTTGTGTGATGAGGAAAGCTTTACAGCACTGAAAGCTTGTTTGACTTTACAGGCAGCTTTAATTGTAAATCAGAATAGGTAACATATATATATATATATATGATTTCATTATGTTATTTTTAAATGTTCATAATTTTATTTTGATAAATGAAAAATTAGAAAAGTCATATCATGGCTGTCAGCTAAAATCGATGCTTGGTTGTGCGCCTTCATATCACAGCTGTCGGCTAAAGTTGCTGTGCACGTTCATGTGGCTGTCGACTATAGTCAACGCTGGTATTGAAGTGGTTTATAATCTTGAGGTATGACCATTTATGCCTATTTTCTTAGGAGTTCTTCTTATAAAATGGTGCTGAATTTTGTCAAATGCTTTTCTGCATCTATTGAAAGGATAATATGTCTTTGTTCTTGCTTTTATTTATGTGGTTAATTACATTTATAGATTTGCATACATTGAACCATCCTTGCATCTCTGGGATGAAGCCCACCTGGTCATGATGAATTATTTTTTTGATGTGCAATTGAATTCAGTTTGCTATTGAGAACTTTTGCATCTATATTATAAAGGATATTGATCTGTAGTTTTCTTTTTTTGTTGTATCCTTTCCTGGTTTTGTTATAAAGGTGATTTTGGCTTTGTAAAATGAGTTAAGGGGGATTCTATCCTTCTCAATGTTGTGGAATAATTTCTGCATTACAGGTACCAGTTCTTCTTTGTAGGCTTGGTAAAATTCACATGTAAATATGTCTGGTCCAGGACTTTTTTTGTTGGAAGATTTTTTATTACTGCTTCAATTTCAGTGCTTGATGTTGGTCTTTTCAGGAACTCTATTTCTTCCTCCTTGAGCCTAGAGAGGTTGTAAGTTTCTAAGAATTTTTCCATTTCCTCCACATTTTCAAGTTTTGAGGCATGCAGATTTTTATAGTGCTCAAAGATGATGTTTTGCATTTCCAAGGTATCAGTTGTGACCTATCCTTTTCATTTCTAACTGAGCTTATGAAAGTCCTTTTCTTTCTGCTTCTGGTCAATCTAGCAAGAGGCCAGTCAATTCTGTTTATCTTTTCAAAGAAACAGTTTTTTGTTTTATTAATCTTCTGTGTACTTCTTTGGTTCTTAATATGATTTAGTTCTGCTTTGATCTTGATTATTTCTTTTATTCTGCTGTGTTTAGGATTGTTTTGCTCTTTCTTTTCCAGTTCCTTGAGATGGTTCATTAGTTTGTTGATTTGTGATCTTTCTGTCTTTTCAATGTGGGAATTTAAGGCTATGGGTTTTCCCTCAGGACTGCTTTTGCTGTATTCCACAGATTTTGATAAGTTGTGTCCCTGTTATCATTTAGTTCAAAGTATATTTTAACTTCAATTTGAATATTCTCCTTGACCCAATAGTAATTCAGCAATAGATTGTTTAATTTCCATAACTTTGTGTAGAGATGAGTGTTTCTGTTGGAAATGATTTCCAATTTTATTCCACTCTGGTCTGAGAAGATACATGGTATAATTTCTATTTTTTTAAATTTGTTGAGATCTGTTTTGTGGCTTAGGGTATGACCAATTTTAGGGAAAGTCCATGAGCTGATGAGAAGAATGTATATTCAGTATTATTTGGGTGGAATGTTCTGTAGATGTCTGTTAAGCCAACTTGCTCTAGAGTTCTGTTTAAGTCCATTGTTTCTTTGCTTATTTTCTGATTGGAGTATCTGTCCAGACCTGTCAGCGGGGTGTTGAAGTCCCCAGCTATTATGGCATTACTATTTATCATGATTAGATCAAGCAGGATTTGCTGTATGTTTCTGGGTGCTCCTATGTTGGGTGCATAAATATTTAGGATTGTTACATCTTCTTATTGAATTTTTCCACCACTATGTAGTAATCATTTTTGTCTTTCTTTACTTTTGTTGCTTTAAAATTTATATTATGTGATATATGAATGGCTACCCCAGCTTTCTTTTTGTTTCTGTGTGCCTGGAAAGTTGTTTTCCATTCCTTTACCTTAAGTCTGAATGAGTCCTTGTGGGTAAGATGTGTTTCCTGAAAACAGAAGATATTTGGCTTGTATTTTTTTATCCAGTCATCCAGCCTGTGTCTCTTAGGTGGGCAATTCAAGCCATTCACATAGAGAATTGATATTTGGGGTTTATTTCTCTTCATCCTGTTGGGTAGACTCTTGTTGTTTTGTTTTACCTCTTGAGCACTTGTGGAATCAGGGTTCTAGACTTTAGCTTTTGGGTGATTTTACACTGGTGAGTGTAAATTATGCTGGTCTGCATATATTGCAGGTCTGAGTACTTTTTGCAGGGCAGGTCTGGTCTTCGCAAATTCCATCAGTATTTGCTTGTCTGGGAATTTATTTTTCCCTCATATAAGAAGCTTAGTTTTTGCATGATAAAGAATTCTAGGTTGGCCATTATCATGTTTTGGAAGACTGAGGATGGGCTGCCCATTCCTTCTGGCTTGTAAGGTTTCACTTGAAAAATCTACAGTTAGTCTGATAGGTTTTAATTTGTAGGTTACCTGCTGTTTTCACTTTACTGCATAAAAGAGTGCCTCTTTTATGTTTACTTAGGTCAGCCTAATAACTATGTGCTGTGGTGATTGTCTTTTCACATTGAGTCTCCCAGGAGTCCTGTGTTCTTCTTGTACCTGGATGTCTAGATTTCTGGATAGGCCAGGGTAATTTTTCTATATTATTCCTTCAAATAGATTTCCCAGCTTTTGTGTATTTTACTCTTTCCCCTCAGGGATGTCTATGATTGTTATGTTTGGCTTCTTTACATCATCCCACATTTCTTGTATGCTTTGTTCATGTTTCTTGCTTCTGTATTCTCTCTTCAACTGATTTGTTTAGCTTACAGGTGTCACTTTCAATCTCTGGGATTCTTTCTTGTGCATGATCCAGACTGTTCTTAAGGCTTTCTGCTGTGTTTCTTAGTTTCTTGAATACATCTTTCACTTCCAGAATTTCTGTTTGTTTTTTCCATAATATAACTTCTTTAGAGAATTTTTCACTTATTTCCTGCATTGTTTTGGGGGCTTCTTTGTGTTGGGTTTCTACTTTTTCTTGAATTTCATTGAGCTTTCTTATAATTTATATTCAAAATTCTTCATCTGTCATTTTAACTATTTCAATTAAGTTAGCATACATCGCTGAGGAGCTAATGATTTCTTTAGGGGGTGGAATTTTTGCTCTGATTTTTCATGTTTCCTGAGATCTTTCACCGATTCTTTCTCATCTGGCCTCTTGATCAAGAGCTGGGGATTCTAGAGCTCATGTATGGCCTGTCTCCAAGTACCTAAGGATTGTTCCCTGACAATGTTGGGGAGGGGAGCACTAGTTCTGTATTACCTTAGGGGTGTTTTAGCAGACTTGATGAACCTCTTGGATTACCTCTGACCTATTGTCTTCGCCTCTTCCCAATGGTGTACAGTTAGCTTGGTCCCTCAGCTTAAGATCCAAGCTCATGGATTGTACTTGCGGGTATGAATGTACTGCTCCCTAATAGCTTGAGACGAAAGGCATTATGTTTAGCTATGGGGTTGTTCCTGCTGTGGTTGATTGTAGTTTGTGTGGAGGACCCAGTTACTGAGGTAATCTGTTGTACCTGTGGTAGTCTCTGGTCCTTCAGGCTGGGTATACAAATGCCTCACATGTTCCAAGCTTTGAGAGGAGCCTTGTGTCTCCCAGAGGTTGCTTGTACCTTGCTCCCCCTGAGGTAGGGGGAGGAATAAGATAGATCTTGGCTGGGGTGGGAAAGCCTGGGTGTGTGAGCTTATATGGGGCTGAGAGGTTGCCTATCTGGTCCCCAGAGGGAGCTACTGATAGGGAGTTCAGGCCTACCTTTCCAAGTTTGGTGGGCTCTCCTGATGGCAGGGCCAACTCCTGTGATTGCTGGGGTCTATATCCATGTTTTTCCTTCCCTATCCACAAACCCAGGCACTTTCCCCTCAGATTGGTCAACTTGTGTTTCCTCTCCACCTAAGATGGGCTCTGGAGCTTCCCCATGGTTCTCGTGTCTGGCCCGCTGGTGTGTGCCTCTGCATGCGAAAGGCAGATAGGGAGGGGTCCTACAATTGTGCACCCCTTTCCTGCCACGAGTCCCCAAAGTGAGTCTCGTGGGCCTCTCTATCTCCAGAAGTCTCTGCCACAGTGATGTTCCCACCCCGAGATAGTGGCGGCTCAAGGAACTCTTGGATCAAGCTTCGGGTCCTATTAAACTGAGCGAGGGGAGGGGTGGCCGCTCTGATTCAGTCTGCCCACCTGAGACATTTGGTTGCCTTGGGAACCAGAGCTGATGCACACTGAGTCACAGTGACACAACAAACTTCAATATAGCGGTTCTCCGGGGGCTGGGGGCTGGGGGCTGGGGCTCACGCAGAGAACCCTGTTCTCCTGCGCTTCTCCACGCCCTCGATGAGCATGGGCTCTCACAGGAACTGGGATCTCTCCCACACGCCTCCCACCCGGCCCACTGCGCCACCGGCAGCTGAATGCTCCCGACGCCTGTGGCGGGAGGGTCACAGACTAGGTCGCCCTGCAGGCTGGGGATGGAAAGGCACGCGTGCTGAAAGCAGCCCTCCGCACAGAGAACTCTGCTGGCTGCTGTGGGTTGGGGAGGGGCCTGCCGACTTCCTGCGCTGCTCCCGAGCCGGGGGTGAGGTGCCCGCCCACGCTCCTCTCCAAGCCCCAGTCTCAGCAACACAACCGGGCTCCTCTCCGCGCGGGGCGCCCCTGCCCGCGCCGCTTGGCCGAGTGCGCTCCGCTTGCGCAGCCGAGTCTGCAAGCGCTTCGCTGGTTGCTGTGGGGTGGGTGTGGCACGCGGGCACAGCGGCTTGAGCCCAGATTACTTCCTGGGGTGCCAGGAGTGGAGGAGGTGCAGAGAAGGGGGCGTCCAGATGCGGGATGCCGACTCGGGTCCCGCGGGGCACTCCCCCGTGGGATGACCCCGTTGCTGGTCCGCGGCACTGGGCGAGGGGAGGAAAGAAGCCTTACTCTTTCCCTGGGCTCCGGAGCGCCCTGGAGTTAGCTGGTGCGGTGGCTCCCTTCCTCGCCCGCGCTCCTCGCGCAGCCCCAGCCCGCCCGTGGGGTGGCCCACAGCTCCGCCCCAGTCGGCAGGCTCGGCTTCCCTCTGCCTTTAACTGCCTCCTTAGGGAACGTTTTCTGAAGTGTATTGATTGACTGTCTTTAGAACATATTATGAATATGCTGAAATCACTTATTAAATTGCTTATTAATTATCACAGCATGATTGAACATTTTCTGTAATAAATATATATTTTTAATTTTGAAAGATAGGTAGGTAGATCAATTGTGCCACTCTCCAGCTATACTCATTATTAAAAGGAGATGTGGAAAAAAATGTGAAATATTAAGGAAAATTATCTTCTGCCAAAGAAAAAATAACCTAGATATTAGAAATTATTATTTTGAAAAAATTGCCTGTGTTTTTTTGTGTGTGTGTGTGGTTTTGGGCTTGAGAAAGTAACACAACAAAACCACAGGTTCTCTTGTCATTGTTCTCTTTCTGCTTCTATCCAGGAACAAGAACATAGATAGACCTTAAAAAGCCATTATTTAAACTACTCCCAACAACTAGGGGACCTCAAACTTTTTAAACAGGGGACCAGTTCACTGTCCCTCAGACCGTTGGAGGGCCGGACTATAGTTTAAAAAAGCTATGAACAAATTCCTATGCACACTGCACATATCTTATTTTGAAGTAAAAAAACAAACAGGCAAAAATACCTGCATGTAGCAGAGGGCCATAGTTTGAGGATGCCTGAATTAAACAATGGCACAGGACTACCTGAGAAAAATAATTTGGCAGATGACAATGATTACTAATAAAAGGCCTAATTTATTATGATTTGTGTGACATACCCTGCGGGAGTTCTGGCTCCAGATTCAGATCTCAGGTAATCACTTGTATGAACTTTCCACTAACAGGACTCTCCTCCTAAACAAATGAGACCTAGAATGTGAGAGAAAACAATCTCATATGAACTATTCCCCTCATTATGCAAATAGTGTATAAATTTAATCTAGGAATTTTTCTTTAAAATGTCTCTCCTCAAGTGCTGTTTATTATTAAATTTAAAAATCTGTTCAAATAAAAGTACATCTTTATCTTTATAAAATTACTTTAAATTACCTAAAATTATATCTTTATCTTTACAAAATTACGATAAATTTTATCTTACTGTAAACATGAAATTATTTTAAAGATAAAATTACCTTATCTTTACAATAAGATAAAGACACTTAACCGGTAAAATTAATACCTAAAGAAATACAGAACTAAATGTACTCATATGTCAAAATAATTATCTTTGTGTGGTGAAATTTTTTGTTTTCTACTTTTATATTTCAAAAATTATTGAATAACAATGTATTTTTATGAAAAAAATCAACTTTACTATTGTCAATATTCTTCTTCTCCAACTACTTTCCTGTAATATCTCTCTCTCTTTTTCTCTGTCCCCATATGTGCACATGCACTATATGTGTGTGTGTGTGTGTATGTATACTTAAAAATTTTTTAAACTTCAGAAGAAAGATACTAGGTAAATAAAAACCATTATTAAATACATACATCTCTCATATTTTGAACTGCATATTTTGGCCCCCAAATTATTTGAATAAGAGCTAACAAAAATTCTCTCAAAAGCTTTTCAATGCTGAAATTTGATAAAATTGCCACAACTCTAGGTAGGAATGTAATTCTAACCACACTTATGTTAGAATAATATTTAGCAATTATTTGTTTAAGCTGATCCCTGTACATAGTTTAAGTTATATATCAAGTGTTTCCTCAATATTCTCTGTCTCCATTGCACTTAACAAGTAATAATAACTACAACATTAACAGCAAAAGCCTCCCTATGTGCCGGGAGGTTGTTCAAAATGCTTTACATAAATTAACTCATTTAATTATCAAAATAATCTATAAAATACACTAACCCCAATTTATGGATCAGGAAACTGGACACCAAAAGGTTTATTAGCTATCTTCCCAGGGTCATATAGCATGTTAAGTGGTAGAGCCAGGATTGAATCCCAGAAGAATGGTTTCAAGCCAAACTTTGTATCACTATACACTATTCTATATCTTCCTGTCACACACACACACGCACACACACACACACACACACACACACACACACACGCACATGCACACACACACAGTTTTATTTAAATTTTGCTTAAACTCCTTCCTTCTCCCAAACTGACAACAATCAATCTTTTTCTTTATTTCAGGAAACATTCCATGGAGCTTGCATTAACTTCAGTGCAATGAGTCAATAAAACTGAATTTATTAAATTACAGGTCTGTCCCTGGTGGTCTTATGCTGATTTAGGGTGAACCAAAGAAAGACTGCTTCTCTGAAGACTATAAACAGGCCCATGAATCTGTGCAGTATGTAGAACAATTGTCACAAATATACAAATATCCCATAAGTTACTCTATCATTGTGCCCATTTTATTAAGGTCAATTAATTTACCCAAGTTTACTTAAATAGTAATTATCAAGGACAACAGTCATATCCAGGCATGAAAACTCTGGAATCTTTATACCAGTCGTCAAGGTGTGGGATAAAAATCCATGTCCTCATATCATCCACATTTTGATAGTTGCTAAAACTAAAGAAAAATATTAAATTGTCCAAGAGAAGCATTTAAATTAAGAAGAGCAATAGGCTGGGCTCAGAAAATATAAGTATTAACCAAAAAGGCAGAAAAAGTGAGAGGTAGGATAAATACCAGCTTTGGGTGCTTGGGGCCAGGAAGGGTGGCTCAGAGCCAAAAGACTATCCAGTTTCAGTTCAGAGAGGAAGGTGACGGCTGTCAAATGTAACTGAGAGTTTCAGTAAAGAAGAAAAGGCTGAATTGAATGGAAGCACCTATGGAATCCAGAATACTTTTAGCAGAGTTGTGTGCTTGGGAAATATATTTCAGAGATAGAGGTTTGACAGGGGAATTGGATACGAAAATGGGGAGAGTAGACATAAAACCTTTAAATTTTTTATAAACTTTCCTTAGAAAATAAAAAGAGCTATTTTCAAGTGTGGGACAAGGTCAAAAGTTAGTTTTCTTCTCCATTGGGTTGACAGAAAAATAAGAATGTTTATAGATAGAGGAAAAGCTTCTAGTCAAGAGAAAGAAGTTAAAAATAAAAGTGAGAGAAAAACGGAACACTTACTAGAGGAAACTATTGGAAGACACAGAAATAATTCTATGGCTGTATGTCATAGCGTAATTTCACTCTTGGCTATTGGTAGAGAAGCTCGACACGGATGAATGTTCCCATTGAGAACAATTAGAAAAGGTAAATAAAATACCAATAATTGTCTGAAGAAATTGGAGAGCTTCCATACTATCTATAATTTAGAAGACCAGATCCTGGAGAAAAGGGACACTTATATGGGAAAACTTAAGTTTATGTAAGTTACAATTCCCCTTACACATTGCCTATTTTTGGGTAAAGGAAAAGTTATGAATCCAGACAGAGGGCAGATGCTGACGGGAAGAGGAACCAGCAGACTTTGGGCAATCACAGGAACAGAAAGACCGAAGTTAAGAGTTGGTAGTCAAGTCTGCAGGAGATAAGGGCCAAGATCTCAGAGAGTAGGGAGGTGCAGAGATGTGGAAGTGATACTTAATGCCTTCTGTCCTGTCAATACATTGTCTACATCCACGTATGTAGTAGACAGTATGACCGTAATCTACATACTGAATTACACAGAAGCAAAGACAGAAAAAACCCTGCAAAGTAGAGTGGAGTTTTTGGCAGTACTGGAGTTCTAAGAGACAAAATGGAATATAGGACCGAAAAGAGGAGGGCTCTAGGGATCAGCCTGGGCTCTCACTTATTTCCCCTGGGGTACTACCCCCCAGCAGGTGGGTGAACCAGAGAGAGACTGCATCTTGCAAGGACCATAAACAAGCCACGGTAAGTTCAGCCTCTAATAGATTTGAGGCTATCTGACGTTTTGTTTCCTACTGAAACTGCCAGAGTACAGGATACATCTCCCATGAAGGGAGATAATATCATCCACAGACTCTTCAATTTTTCATATAAAATTCCCAGTAGTCATTAGAAAAAAGTTACACACATGCTAATGCAAATAAAGGAGAAGACTAGACAATAGAAATGAGCCTACAGATGACCCATAACAGAATGGGTGAGGGCAAATAACTACAGTTATAAATTTTATATTCAGTGAAAAAACAACGAATATAACAACAGGAAAAACAGACAAAAACTTGAATGGGTACCTCACCACAGAGTTTTGCAAAAGATCAAGAAGCATATTATACTGTGTTCAACTTCATTAGTTATCTGGAAAATGCAAATTAGAATCTAAAATTCTACTAAGGACCTCCAGAACAGTGAAAAGTAAAATGTCTGATAATGAGGGTTGACAAAGAAATGGAGAAATTGGACTCCTACTACACAATCGGTAGTAATGTAGATGGTGCAACTACTTTGAAAACTGCTTGCAAGTATCTAATAAAGTACATGTATATCCATTTATGAAAAGTTCAAAAACTAGCAAAAGTTATCCAAGTTATGAGAAATCCAAATAGTTGTAATTTTGGGGATGGGTAGTCACCAGATAAGGAGACAGAAAGGACTTACAGAATACTGATTTTTGAGGTCATCTTTAAGCCTCAATCACATTCCCTTAAGCCTACCTTTTCCTTCAGCTATTACTAAAGTGTGGAGGTGAACCCTGTCCTTTGGCCACATTTTACACCACTTGGATTCTGTGTCTCTCTTCTTCTCCCTGGAGTTTCTCTGTAGCTGCCACATGGTATAATGATAGGAATGTTCGAAACATTCCAGAAATTATGAAAATATATAAACACAAGGCAGTCACTACTCTATATCACTTTGGCCAATACCAGACAGAAGACAACTGTTGAAAATCCCCTTTTCTTTGTTTCCCGTAGACAGGTCCAAGGCTTATTCTGCACTGCTTTCCGAAGATCCCCAGCTACACAGAGCCCCACTTACCCACCACAGTAATTGGGCGAATAAGCACTCTTGGATTGGATTTCCCTTCTTATGGGTTTCTCTATTTTTAATACCTTCAGTTATGTTCCCTTTAATTGCTTCCTACATTTGATCACTTGCCAACAATCCCTTCTCTCAGGCTTTGATTTTGTGGGGGATCTAAGCTAAACATATTGATACTCTTAGAAGAAGTTCCTCAGGATGGGATTCTGGAATAGGACCACTGAATGGTCAGAAGAGAATCTGATCTTATTTCAGATAAAATGGAAACATTGATAATCCGTCAATGTATAATAAGAGTGTTACTAAAACCTGACTGGTTGTTGATTGTAATGAAGTACAAATAAGAATGAAGCATTGGTTGAAGCACTGGTGTAGCAATTGAATGTTATAGTGGCTGTGATAATTGCCTGGGTCTATTAAAGGTTTTAGAATATTTGAAGAATAAAATAGCAGACTTAGGGTAACTATCCACTCAACTTGCCCTAGAAAAGGTGAAAATCTCCCATGGCAGCCTTTAAAGAGACTCATCTCCCACAACCAGAAGATGAAATGTGCTAAAACTAAGCCCAGAACGTGATTGTCAGTGGGGCCAAGGTGCAGGAAGAAGGAGTATTGTGTTCTGATGGGTCTCCTGTGGCAACGTTAGGGAGCTGACGAGATTCCTCTTAGCATAGCTAGGTGGGAATGCGTAAGCAAAACGGCAAGATGGATGCAATTATCAATGCTATTCCGAGGGATATCAGTGACATGATCTGAATGTTTATATACCCCCAAATTCATATGTTGAAATCCTAACCCCCATAGTAATGGTTTTAGGAGGTAGAGTCTTTGGGAGGTGATTAGATCATGAGGGTGGAGGATTAGATCATGATTGGGATCACTGCTTTTGTAAAAGAGGCCACAGAGAATTAGCTCACCCCTTCAGCAATGTGAAAAGACAGCAAAAGGTGCCATTTTTGAGCCAGGAAACAGGCCTTTGCCAGACACCAAATCTTCTGGCTCCTTGATCCTGGACTTCCCAGCCTCCAGAGTTGTGAGAAATAAATATCTGTTGTTTTAAGCTATCCAGTTTATGTTACTTGTGTTACAGCAGCCTGAATGGACTCAGACAACAAGGGAAGAGATAAACGGGAAAGCAAATAGGGTGTTACTTGACTTAACCAGAGAAAAAGAACAATAGCTTAAAAGCAAAAGACTAAATTCAGCCATAACAATGAAAAAATGCAATTTTACCCCCAATATGCAAATCTAAGCCAATATTCTGACCAGATATCTACAATAAAAAAAGGCAAGTTCTATATTGGGAAATATCTTAAATACCAGTTCATGTGTATGCAATAAATATTACCCCAATACTTTGCCAAAGGGAGCTGAAGTCATTTACCAAAATTTAAAGGAGTAAAAATGGACCCGTTCACCATTGTGTCATATCAACGGGCAGAGGAAGTACTCAGCTGCTAGACAGGAAGATCTGTCTTGTAGATGGCTGGGGTGGCTCCTCCAGTTAGTCATTCCTTGTATGCATAATGGCTTTCCAATAGAGCAGTATAGTGAAGCCCACTCAGAAGTGTGGAATTCATTCAACTAAAGCCATAGTAAACACTGCTACTGCTGAAGAACTAGCCAGTCAACAGCAGAAAAAAATGCTAAGCCCTTGGAATCGCACCATTCCTCAAGAAGCTTCCAAGTGGCACATTGATTATACTGGATTTCTTCTATCCTGAAGGGAGATACTAAAATTTGTATCTATTCTGGAAATGGATTTACCTTCCCTGCTCAAAATAGCTCTGCCAACACCACCATCTGAGGATTTACAGAATGCTTGGTTTGCTTGCCCTGAATAAGATCTCCCAAAACCAAGGGCGTTTTCTTATTGTGGAAGTATGACAACAGGTACTTAACCAGAGGCCCAGGGCTCCTCTCAGGTATGGCATCACTTAGAAGCAGCCAGCCTAGTAAAAGGATGGAATGGAATGGCATATTAGATGCTCAGCTAAAGTGTCAGCTTGGGTCCTGGACAGCTGCTGTCCTGCAGGATATTATATATTCACTGAACTAATGAATGAATACTGTACAGTATCTGTAATGTCTAAAATGTGTGGATTTTGACACCAAGGTAGGATTAACACTTCTTATCATCACTTGTGGTAACATGACTGAGGAATCTTTACTTCATGTTCAACAGTTAGATTGAACAGGAGTGTTTATATCGTGTGTGCGCGCGCGCGCTGAGGGCGAAGGAGTACTTCACTATAGGTGAACAGTAAAAGCTCCATTGAACCCAAAACTGTGATTTCCCCTGATAATTTTGAGGTTTTCATCCTGGTTTACCAGTAAGCAATAAATGAAATGACTATATTGATGTGGTTAATTGATGCAAATTATTACAAGATCGAAGCACTATACTGCACAGTGGAGACAGAATGAAGTACATGTGGAGCCCAGGGCATTCCAAAATTGACCTCTGGCTGCCTCTGTGTCCAGTTATAACTGTCCATGGGCAAAAGCAACTAAGGGATCCAATCCCTTGTATTGTTTACCTCACTGGCTAGGATGAGAAAAATATAAAATGAGTGGTAGAAAACGGGTATTAGGAGCAGAAATTACAGCCACAGATCAGTTATAGTTGGTGGCTCTGTAAGCTGTTTTACTGATCCTTTTGCATTGAGTCTTTGGTGGAGACTGGGGTAGTTCTGACGTCATAGTGAAGAGCACAAATGGGTCCAAAGAGCAAGGGGTGACTGCATGGCACATCCGCTTTGCCCCCATCCTCTTGGTTCAGTGTTTATATTTGCTCATTGCCACAGCAACCAGCTCAACATAAACACAGCCTGAGAACCTACGTCCTCAGTTTTACATTCCACCTCTTCTGCTCTGCTCTGAGACTCTGTCTGGCTGCCCCAGGGGCGCCTGTAAGAGTCTGGCCACTGAAGCCCTTGCATGGGTCTGGAGTGGGAGGGAGTTGACACCGCTGGGCAAACCCAGCCGGCGGAAAACAGGCGTGGTAGGCAAATCCCTTCTGCTCTGTGTGTGGAACGAGAGCCCTTCCCGTCTCCCCAGGGGGCCCAGCAGGACTGAAGCCCATTTCCGTTCCGGCAGTGGTAAATAGCTCAGTTTTCAACTGTTGGACTGGTTTTCCTTCTTTCCTTACTTTTCTGTCAAGTTCCCCCAGTTTTATTCCCTGAAATATGTTTTCAAATTAAACTATCTGCATACAAGTCCTTATCTCTAGTTCTACTTTGTAGGATAACATAAGCTAAAAATATGACTGTTCTATTTCATCATCTGGGTGGTTGTTACACAGAAGTGAAGAGTAATGAATGTACTATTCTACAATAGAAAGTTTTTTTAAGAAAATACTCTGACTCTGAAATAGTAAATTCTAAGATCTTATGAAAACTTCTTATCCTAATAGAGATGACATCTACTAACTCTTGATATATCCCTTCTTAGCTCTCTTGAAAACAGCCAATTCATTTTCCCTCTCATCTTCTACATGCCTCTGAGTCTATAGATGCTTTTTTCTCTTTCTTTTAAAATTGTCATTTTAAAATAATTTCACATGCAAAAAGATTGCTAAAATTATGATAAGGTTTTTATGCACACTGAGCTCCTTAAAATGTTAACTGACATAACCACAACATGATGATTATAAAATTAATATTGATGTAGTACTATTGTCTAATCTACAGGCCTTATTGCAATTTGCCACTTGCTTCGTTAATATCGGTTTTCTAGTCCAGGACAAGTCCGGGTCACACATGGCATTTACCTGTCATGGCTCCTTTGTCTCTTATAATCTGGGGCAGCTCCTCAGTATTTCTGGTTTCTGTGACCTTGATACTTTTGCTTTCTTTTTAACATCGGCATGGACTTGCAACTGCACTAAAACCAGTGGTGCACAGCAGATATCATGTGGACCTCTTTCTCCTCCTGGGTTTTGGAAACCTCCCACTCATGCTCTCGGTACTGTTTCCTCATCAGACTTCTTGGAATGCCGAGGGTCACTCTGGGGTTGGGGCCTTGAAGCCCGTGGCAGAAGGCAGAGCATCTGTGAAGAAAAGCTGTCAAAACCTGCTCACATTGGGTACCATTAGTAAGGAAGAGATAATTCTGTTATGTTTTAATAATTTATGCATTTGATTTGACTTATGTAACTAATTGTTTTGAGACCTAGAATATTATAAGGAATTCACAGAGAAAAAATAAATTCGAAAAGTTAGAGCAAGTGCTTAAGATATGCAATTGGCTTACAGATTGGGGGGTGAGGGAGGTCGAGGAGAAGAGAGAAACATGGCATAAAGATGAAGATGCAGGAGAATACAGCTGGCTGGTGGGACTCCTGGGCTTTCTGACGAATGAGGACTGTTAAATGACTACACCATGGGGTCAACTGGTTAATGTGGACCTCACAGCCGACTCAAACCCATTCTCAAATACTGAAGTTTTCCGGGGGTTGTCTCATAGACACTGCAAACTCCAGGGGTCTCAATCTGAATTCAAGGCTTTCCCACAAAATTCCCCTGTGATTTTTAACTTAGAAAAATGCTACCACCATTCTCATAGTTTTTCAGGTCAGAAAACTGTGAGCTACAAAAATAGCCACCTAGTTTTTATGCACATACAGTCTTATCACCTCCGTCCCTTCCCTTCTTCAAACATATCCAAAATGTTCATTTTAAAAGCAAATCAGATCAGATGATCCCATCTTCCTCTCCCTTCTTTCAACTGCTACTCCACTGTTATGAACCATGAATCCTTTTCTTTTCTTTTCATATAAAACAATATTCCTTACCATGGCATCCCTGGCATTGTAGAACCTTGCCTGTCAGGATGCTAGTACTCTTATTCCAGGGTCTTTGGACATGCTGTTCCTTTTCTATCTTAACAGAGCTTTCTCCTACTTTTGACTCACTATGTGCTTCCCACACTGTGGGTCAAATGTCCCCGCCCACAGTAGAACTTTATGGAATTCAGACTGACGTACATTCCTGTGGACCCCTGCACATCTCCATTCACAGAATTCATTGTAATTAGAATAGATGTTCAATATTTGTAAAAATCGACTTAAAAGTAGATCCTTTTGGAGCAGAAAATGTGTGTTTTTTTCAGCAATTGTCTTGTTTGTTATTTGCTGGATAAATTCAAAACTTACATTCTCTCCAAATGGCCCCTGCTGCCTCCTCCATGTCTTGGTCTCCTTCTCCAAGCTGGTGAGCCGGGCTGGAACACACAAGGAAACCTCTGTGACTCTAGGTGTAGAGGACTGACATATATTTTCCTAGTTTAAGAATTAAAGTTAGTGAGTAATGTACATGTTCTGCCTACAGCGTTTGGAAGTAATGTGTTCCAGACAGGCTCCCTGTGATAAACAAAGCTGTTCCCTAGAGGCACAACAAAGGACCTGAGTTGCAAGTAAGCAAGACCTGCCCCACCCCACGGCATTGGGGGTCTGGAGGCCATACGATAAACACGCATAAGATGGCTGGTTAGTCAATGACGGGTAAGACCCCTCAAGGGAGGGGCAACCTAAGCCAGGCACAGCTGCCAGGGTTCAGCTGAAGATCTTAGGGAGTCACCCTAAGAGAAGCTGGGGATGAGAAACGCCCCCTGTGGCTTGCCTTGCCCATCCTTGCTAATCTTGATCCATGATGTGGATCAAGGTGTAACGCCTAGAGCAACCACCTAGAAAACTTGAGCCAGGGGAATAATATTTGTTTCCCTAAAACTATGCATTCCGGAATTTATGGACATTGCTGAAATGTCTGGGTGGTTACGTACAAGGAACTTTAAATTTTTAAAGTATAAAAATAAAACTGACCCTGTGTATGGGTGCTCAAGTCAACTGTCTGTATGTTTGTCCGTGTTTTTCCTTGTGTTCTGCATTTGTGTTTTGTGTTCTGTATTCATCCTCCATCCTGTAAATGGGCCATGACATCAGGTGCTATACGGAGAAGAGAAATTTGCTTAAATTCATAAGTAAGTGCTGCAAATGAGGTGCTGTAGGACTCCGTGGACGAGCAGGGTGACCGCACCGGCGGGGAGACCGGCAGCGCTTCAGGGAGGATTTCAGTGGTGAGGCCAGTTTTGCAGAAAAAGAGAAACTTGATTTGACAGGAAAAATTTGTGGACTCACACACAGCAAACATAGTTACAGGCATACAAAGATAAATATCCATAAGCTCTTCTCTCGGATGCTAAAAATACACAGGAGGAAACAAACAACAAACCACATAATGGAATGTGAGCAGTTCTCTGCACAAAGCTATGCACTGTATTTATTACATGATTTTGGATGAATTCCTCAATAAAAAGGCCAACACTATATGGGTTTTATTTTTTTCCATTTATCAAGAAGTCCAGGTTAGGTGATTCTGGGGCTGTTTAGAGAGTCAACATCGGAATTTGGGGTGTGCTTCAACATTATTTTGCAGGCCTGCAGTCCTGGTTGCCAGGGGACTGCAGCAGTGCTGGGCTTCTCTTTCTGATGTGATCCTGCCCAGAGTGGCCCTCTCCTCTCACATGTCTGTTTTCTTGGCCGAGCAGGTGGGGTGAGGGGTGCACATCTGTTCCAGGGGTCTCTACCGCACCGCCGTGAGTGAGTCAGGATTGGGTGACATAGCCATGCTGCAGCTAGGAGCCAAGCAGTGGAGGTGAGTAGCTGGGATTTCCTACCCTGAGAACCACCGGCCCACATCTGCAGGAGAGGAAAGGAATGGCCCAGCCATGGGTGCTGTGTTCTATCAACCATGTGTGCACATGTGGAAATCACACAAATATTGCTCATTAGCTCCCATCTTCAAGAGGAGACAGTACCTCACCTAATATTTACTGAGCTCCAACTTCTTCCTAGAATTGGGAAGCATATTAACTAGAATGGTGGAAAAACAAACATAGTTCCTATCGCTCAGGCCATTGGACTCCATGGAGCATCTTTGTCAAGATTTGCACATGGCTGGCTGCATTTTGTCACTCAGACACATGCTCACATGTCACACTATCAGAGATGCTTTCCAGATGTCCTTATCTCAAAGGGGGATTTCCCTGCTGAAATCATACTTACCATGTGCTATTTAAATTACAAAGCTCCCCAAGTTAATGCCTGGAATGTTGGTAGTGAGATATGTGGGAATAAATTAATAATATAATTAGAGGCAAAATGAATAGCTAGACTGTTGTGTAATAAAAAAATATATATTTGGTCTTCAGTCTGGATTCCTGGCACAAAGATTCTAAAACCCTTGGAATCTCTGCACTGATAAGAGTGTCTATGATGTGCTAATGAGATGATTGGAGGCTGAGGAACCCTAGAGAGCTTCAGGATGGGGGCTGGTTACCAGACAGAATTGGGCATGATTAGAGGATTGGAACAATCAGTCCCGTGCTCCCCTCCCCCTAACTCTGGGAGAGGGACATGGGCTAAAGGTTGAGTTCAATCACCAGTGTCCAGTGATTTAACCAATCATGACTGTGGCATGAAATCTCCATAGAAACCCCTAAATGATGGAGTTTTCAGAGCTTCCAGGTTGGTAAGCACATGCAGCTAAGAAGGGCGTGTGCCCAGAGAGGGCACGGGAGCCCCGCCCTCCTGCACACCCTGCCCTGTGCGTCTCTGCTACTTGGCTTTCCTGAGTTGTCTCCTTCATGATAAACCAGTAATAGTAAGTAAAGCATTTTACTAAGTGCAGAGTCATTCCAGTGAATCATCGAACTCGAGGGTGTCCTGGGAATCTCTTGTAGTTGGCAGGGCAGAAGTACAGGTGAGCAGGCAACTCATTTGTGGCTGGAGTCTGAAGTGGGGCAGTCTTGTGAAACGGAGCCTTTAAATTTATGGAGTCTGACGCTAATGCTGGGTAGTCAATGTCAGAATTAACTGCTTTAGTACAATGCTCACCAGCCGCAAAACCTCGCCCACAGCCGGCACTCACAGTCCGCACGGTCCGCACGGTGGTGTGTGCTGTGCATTGACGATGGATCCGTTCTGCTCTTGTGTGATGAGGAAAGCTTGAAAGCACTGAAAGCTCGTTTGACTTTACAGGCAGCTTTACTTGTAATGTGAATCAGAATAGGTAACATATACATACATGTTTTCATTACGTTATTTTTAAATGTTCACAATTTTATTTTAATAAATGAAAAATTAGAAAAGTCATATCACGGCTGTCGGCTAAATTTGATGCTCCGTTCACCTGTGGCTGTCGACTATAGTCAATGCTCGTACCGAAGTGGTTAAATTGTTGGACACCCAGTTGGTGTTGGAAAATTGGAGAATCGGTTACAGTCAGGAGAAAAACAAAATCTGCTCATTGACAGGCTAGATGGACAGAAATAGTTTGATAAATTTAAATCCACACACATATTATCCAGTTTTAATTATTTATATACTTTTAAAGCTAAGATCTTTGATTTTCCAGTTGTGTTTTCCCAACTCTCTTTTTCTTTCTAGATGAGAAAGTTTGAATTTTTTTATGGTGACCAAAGGTGTGAGCAATTTATAAGTCAAGAAAATGACTCAACGATGTTTTCTATTCCCAATGTCTGGAAATCAAGCAAAAGTTTGGATTACAGAAACTTAATGATTCTAGGACTTAAAACTATTCTACACTCTGCCTCTTGACAAAACAAGTGAAGGGGCTCAGGAAATTTTACCCAAAATATGACTCCATGGTATAAAAAGTATTTTGCATTAAAGGCAGTTAGAGATCAGCAGGCCTTGGAAGGGGCTGTCCCTCTTTCTTCATAAAAAACAAGACACATCAAAATGAACAGTTGACTTCCCTTCCCTTCCCTGTTATCTTACTGGATTACAGGAAAGATCAAGAATGCAATCAGACCTGGCACAAATAATTTTAAATATAATACCTGCCTCTCAGGTTAATTTAATTTGCAAGGAGAATCATTTAAAAGTAAATCTGCTTCATCCTATCCATTCATTCTGCCAAGCATATATTTATCCTCCCTAGTAACCATTTATTACCTGTAAGCAGAATTACTTATATCCTCATCTCCCTTTCCCCTCTAAAATGAGGGTATATAAATTTCTGGACCCCATCGAGATATTGAGTAATCATTCTGTGATTCTCTCCATGCACATGGTAAACAAATCTTTCTGTTCTTAATCTGCCTTATTGTGAGTAGATCTTTCAGTGAACCCTCTGGGGCAAGGGGGACATGTCCCCTAACCCCCCAACAAGACAGCCACAAAATGTCTGTTCATGCTTTGATGATCTCTAAAAATTGAACTTTCATATTCCATGTCTCATTATTTTGCAACTGTAAATAAATCCTTTAAACTCTTAGATATTATTTTATTTTGCATGTGTTATTAATTTGAAATTTGATCTCCTCAATGCCCTCTTGGCATATAACTATCTTCTACCCTGAAGAAAACACAACTTTTATATCTTGAATACTAGAACCCATTGTAATGCTACACTGACAAAAAGAGAAGAAAAAGAAACCATAAACTATTAACATTTACTAATATAGAGGCAAAGTGGTAAATAAAATGCTAGCAAGTAGACTTGCATTTTTTTAAGATAATAAGATATTAGGATGGAGTGGCTTTAAGAAAAAAAAAATTATTTCCAGTGACAAGATTCATGACGATAATACCTCAAAAATAGCAAAGAAAGTAAAACATTATTTACTTGTTTGTGCCTGAAATTGTAACAGAGGTAAAGTTCTGAAAAAGGGCAAAATGTATTAAAAGTTGTCTCTTTAAAATCCCCCACCCTTTTTGGGAATTAAAACCTGCATTCCTGCCCAAGGGTAGCAATCAAAGGAGTACAAAAATGTTCTTTGTTCTTTGTTTTCTAGTATCTTAAACCACAGGAGGTGGCTCAACAAAATTGTGCAGAGGACACGGATCATCTTCACGGGAGATAAGGTTGGCCAAAACCACTAACTATGTTAAGCAACAACAGCCCAAGGCCATGACATGTGATGCTGATCACATAGACCTGAGCCCAACCTCTGAACACACCCCCCCCTTTAGAAAGCCCTGTATTTCTGCTTAAAGACAGGACAGCAGTCTTTTGAGATGCTAGTCTGCTGCCCTCCCCACTTGCCAGCAAATTAATAACTTCTCTTTCCTTTTCCTCAAACCACTTATCCTCATTCTTCATTCTCATTGACTCTGCCTTGGGGACAAGTACCAAACTTTCAGTAATAAAACAGTATTTGAAATAATTCAACATTTGTCCTTAAATATTATTTTATTTTGCATGTGTTATTTATTTGAAATTTGATCTCCTCAATGCCCTCTCAGCATATAACTATCTTCTACCCTGAAGAAAACATAACTTTTATATCTTGAATAATAGAATCCATTGTAATGCTACACTGACCAAAAAAGGAGAAGAAAAAGAAACCATAAATACTCTGTATTATCATATTTCAATGAGGGAGCTAGAAGAACTAGAGTCCCACTAGTCTAGGTTATAGAAAATTGATACTTTTTCTTTGAAAATTTAGGAACAGAAATTTTTTTAATAAATTAGAGAAGGTAGAAAGTTAAACATTGAATAACTGTTTATCTGTGTATACTGGCAGAAGATAAACAGAGACACATTTCACATTTGTGGACATGGCCTACTATTTAAAACATATTAACTCTCCACGAGATTGTCTTTAAATTTAAATTAATCAGAAACATTAAAAAGAACCTAAGCCAAAGAAACTCAATAATGTCTAATACCAAGAAGTAGAACTTTGTTTTAATGTTCATCTAAATACACATATTAAGAAAATTATAAAAAATGAATTGTTGGATAGATATATATTTTTAAAATATATTGTAGAATTCAGTAAGTAACAAAAAAGAGGTTATTAGCTTCACAATAGACAGACAGATGAAGTTAGGGATTGATGATTACTTGGTTGCTGTTGTGGGAGAAATAATTTTTGAAAGGAGTTTTTAAAAAGTCATCTGTTGAGGTCCCTAAAAGAAAATTTATAAAATAGAGAATTTGGATTGGGTTTGGTTCTGTGTATTTATATGTTATGCAGAAAAAGTAGCTGTATATTGAGTTTTTTAAATCATTATTTGTTAATATAAATTTAAAAAGTAAATGCCAAGCTATGAGTTATTGTTACCCATTAGGTGATCCATTAGCACCTTTTTTCTCTTACTGAATTTTAACAACCAATTTTATAGGTTTATGTCTACTGTCTTCTTTTTGCTCTAAACAGAATTCTTATTTGGCCATTATCTATGTAGCTTTTGTTCTGTTTATTTTCCCCAATTTTATTGAATTAAAATTTATATACAGTAAAATTAAGCCATTTAAATGTACAGTTCTGTGTTCTGCTAAACCTACACAGTTATTTAGTACCACCACAAGATACAGAACAACTGCATTGCCTACACACATCCCCCTTATGCTGTAGCTGAGCCCTTGCTGGACCTCCAGCCCCTGGGTCTGTTTCCTGTCCCTACAGTTTTGCCTTTGCATGGATGTCATATATTTGGCATTATGAAAGGAATTAGAGGCATCTGGCATTTTAGCAGTACCTACTGTGGGAATGAGGTCAGAGCAGCCTTTTTATTTGCAGAAGAAATTAATGTGTACTAAACTCTGTTAGTATTCTACTGCTCTATAATATTTATCACTTTTTAGTTCATGTTCCATTTGTTTTTATGAATATGTATATGAAAGAAAATGGATAGTCTGTCTATTTGAGTTTTCTAAAAGTTGTTAGGACCTGAGGAAGGTTGACTTTAGAGACTGAGTCATGGACATAACCTCTTAATTAGTAACCTTTCACTATATTAATAGGTTCACTTCCTTCCTTATGTTCATGTTCCCAGCTCAGACCAGATGGTACCTGAGATGAAAGACTCCTTGAATGAGATGAAAGACCACTTGATTACTACATCTTTAACACAGAATTCTAAATATACCCTTCCAAAAAGAAACACTGCCCATAACCAATCAGGTTACTGTAACTCTGCACTAACCTTGTATGTAAAATGCTGAAATCCTGTTAAACTTCCCCAGACCTAGCCTATATAAACAACCCCCAACCTCTCAACTTCAGAGCACTAGCCCCATATTTTAGAGTCTGTGTCCTCTTGGATACCCATCCTCAAACTTTGTGCTAGAATAAATTCAACATTTACTTGTATTGCTTGCATCTCATTATTAAAAGCGACATGTAACTGAAAACAAATTTAGAAAGAAAGGGATCCTGTCTCTGAGGATGCTCGAGGTACATTCCTCTTCCATTTATGGAGACCAGTGACATACAGTGTCATGTCTAAGAATGTAGTCATGTCAAAGAAAACTGTGCAGACGGTCCCAACCTAACTATCATTTGACTCACAATTTTTTGACTTTATGATGGTGTTTAGAGTATACATACAACTATTCTGTTTTTTACTTTTAGTACAGAATTCAATAAATTACATGAGGTATTTAACATTTATTGTAAAATAGGCTTTGTGTTAGATGATCTTACCCAACTGCAGCCTGTATTGAATGCATTTTGACTTACAACATTTTCAACTTTCGACTTACAATGGGTTTATTCCATCAGAACCCCATTGTAAATTGAAGAGCATCTTTAATTCCAAAGATTCTTTCCATTGTCAGGTTAGCAGCTCTGCAGGCTGAGGAAGTGTGCGCAGGTTTGTTGCCTTTAAGAAAATGTTTTCTTGTCTTTATTATGAATTTAAGTACAGTGTAAATGACACTCTGTTTTGCCCTCACGAGAGCTGTATGTGTGTTCAAAAAGAGACCATGTTGCATGAATTTGAAGAAAAACCTCCCCCTCACTGTAGTAATAAAACCTAGAAGCAAATATAAGTGCTACATGGTTTCTCTTGGATGACTCTGTTCCCCTACCCTACCCTCCTACTCTGAGTGCACTGATTTTCTGAGATGTACCGCTTTGGAAATCTGGGGTTACACAGATGTGAGGAAGAGGAGGGACCTCTGTGGCTAAACAAGGGGTCTCTCCCCAGTGGCTGTGGAGGCCACACCCTGAAGAGAAGGAACCTCTCCTCAGTGAAGGGGACAGGCCACCAGAAGACAAGCCACTCCTTAACAGGAGCTAAACTCCATGCTCACTGGGAATATTTCCAGATTTTTTATCTTGCTGAAAATTCTTAAACCTTTCTTTTAGATTCATTTTATAACCTATGTTTTTAAATGATTCTTTTAAAAGGTGGAACATAAATTTTCTGAGTCCCTCTAGATTTTAGTTCTCATCCCCCACTGGCTGAATGGACCCCCTCATGGCGAAAAGAATATCCTAAAACTAAATTGCCTGCCAGGAGGAGCGAGGTCAGACATGCCTCATCATGCCCCCCTTCCCCGCTTGGGGACATCCTTTGTAACCCATTGACAGGCGTAAGGATATGCAAGACAAACCTGCAGGTCCTCAATTTACACAGCAAATCTATGTCCCCTGGCTTGTCTCTGATAACAGCTCCTTATGTTGAAACATTCCAAGCCTTTAGACAAAGCTTCATGTCTGTAACCAATTACAAGCCAAAGAATCTTTAAACCCACCTATATCCTGTAATCCGCCCCACTTCGAGATGTCCCACCTTTTCGGGCCAAACCAATGTATGCCTCCCACGTATTGATTAATGACATAACCTATAACCCCTGTCTCGCTGAAATGTATAAAACCAAACTGTAACCCAGACACAGCCAGGCCACTTGCTCAAGGTTTCTTGGGAGTGGCTCCAGGTCATGGTCTTCAAATTTGGCTCAGAATAAACTTCTTTCAAATATTTCAGAGTTTGGATTTTTCAGTCCACAATTTTTCTATTGTCTTGAATCATTACGTAGGAATTGCTGAGAACAAACGCCTTGAATTACAATCCCTTCTCACTGGGCGCTCTCTGAGGCCATTTGGATATGTTTAGACAGAAGTCGTTTTTAGGCTGACTTTGCTGACCAGATGGTGAGCTCGTTTGTTGTTCAGAATACATGGTTCTATTTTCAAGCCAGAAATGATTTCTTTAAAAACACATTGTGTTACTGCTTTAGCTTCATTTGTCAAAGATCTTCTTTGGGTCCAGCCCTCATTTTAACTTTGGTTCTATTCTACTTCTTCTGTAACACCTGCCACAGCGGGGTTTGGTGAGGACTCCCCAGGTGTTGCTCCTGGGGCTGTGACTGACAGCCGCTCCCAGGCACTGTCAACCCATGCTGTTCCTGAAACGCGAAGGGCACCCTCCCCTGGCATTCTCAGCCACCTGCAAACTTTCTCCACTGCTCTCTACTGTCACTTACTTATGGGGAGCCTGCATTCAAGTTACTATCATCTAGCTCCCCTCTGTTTGCACAGAGTGTAAAAGAAAGAGTTTGTAAATCTTGGAGCTTCCAGACTAAAAGATAACTGTCCAGCAGTCTGCCTCCAAATCCATGTAAATAATGAAAACCAGAATGCACATTCCATTTGTTGTCAGAAGATATTCTTACTGTGTAAAGGTCAGTGGAATTAGATGTACAACCTAAAGCAGGTAGTCGTATTTACTTGGTCTCTCTCCAAGCAAGCAGGGAGATCATTATCCCTTTACTGTTGGTACCTGGGCTCAGATATCCAAGGATGATTTTAATCAGAAAATTGAGCAGCCATCTCTTTCCTGTGTGTCTGCAGCCTTCTCAAGCTGCTGGGGTACTGTCTCTCCCGTCAGTAATGGAGGTGGAGGACATGGTTCCAGGACCTCCCACAAATACCAAAATCTATGGATGCTCAAGTCCCTTACATGTAGTGGCGTAGTGTTTACATATAGCCTACACAGATCTTCCCATACACTAATTCATCTCCAGATTATTTATACTACCTAATATAATATAAAGGCTATATAAATAGTTCTTATGCTGTATTGGTTTTTATTAACATTTGCAATATTTTTATTGTTGTAATTTTATTTTTTATTTTTTCCAAATACCTTAGATCTCCAGTTGATTGAGTTCCCAGATTCAGAGCCCAGGACAAGGAGGGTCGACTATACTACTCTTTGACAATTATTAAAGACCAAATGCTCCTGGCCTCCCAAGAAGAGCTAATGTACAAATTAGTTATATACTAAGCTCAGTTCTACAGACTTGACATAAAAATCCCTGATCCGTATCTGATCCCATAATATGTGTTAATTAATTAATTCCCTTTTTTAGCTCTCTTCTTGATCTTTCACCTCTGCCTAAAGATCAGATTTGGTCACATTATTTCTTCCTGGTCTTCCTTCCTCTTCACCCTAATAGATGGCTGCCTGCAGCCTCTGTTTCTTCCAGTGAGATCTTCAACACTTACTTATTCCTAACCACAAATTCATAGATGTAGGAAGACACGTATCCCCTTTTACTGATCTCACTATTGAACCATTTCCAACAATGAATCAAACAGATAAAATGAGTCTTTTAAAAATGTTTGTATAAATACTTTGTCAGAAACACAACAGGCTGTCAGCACTTGCTTATTATGTTGGAGCTGCGAATGTTTATTAAATTCATTTATTTACAAAGTCTTGATACAAATTAGTAATATAATGTAATTTTACTCTGGAATATGCAAGCTATGTATCAGATGTATCAGCTGGTTTTATGTTTTCACCTGAATAAATAATATTTTATGAGAATTTGTATGAATTTTCTCATAGTCAATGACTCATATTCTTGTCATTAAAATGTCTTTCTTTGTACTGCATTAAACTCTCATTTATAAAGTTTCAGATTTTGTTAGGGCAGATACCTTCCATTCTGATTTTGGGAACAGTGTTTTAAAGTGTGAGTTCAATAATTCATGAATAAATGGATGCTCGGACAGTTGAGAAATGTCATGATCATTTTTCAGGTTGTTTAAATTTATTTTTGACAGTTAACAATTAAGTCTTGTCCTTGAAACATCTTATTTTATTTTCATATTCTTATATGAAATATTTATCAGTGAATTCACCTGGGGATATCGCTTTAGATTAGAAATAGGAGGCAACAACAGTGATATGCAACAATTGCTTTATTGTGATAGCGGTTGGTCTTGGTCAGTGAACATGTAATTATGTAATGCTTATCTGAAAAGTTTAGGCAGTTAAACTTTTAAGCAGTTAAATAGACTTCCCTGCTAAGATATTGATGACTATCCAATAGTGATGCTATTTCCTAGAGAAGAAAAAAATACTACTAATAGGTTGACTGGATCATTTGCAAAAGTATCCACATTGAACCAAAGTTAAAGGCAATAATTTGATGAGACCTCGTTTGTTTAATGTTTACGGACAAATCTTTTTAGGAAACTGCAGTTCTTTTTAGACAGATTAATTAGTAATGGCTTTTTAATTAATGACATCTTATCTGTTCATTGAATAGTATCAGACTGTTCTGCGGTAGATTGGATGTATCTGCAAGGTATATGAACTGAGCAGAAAAATAATAAGTATCTTCCAAAGGACAAGTCATACGTCCAGTAAAACATGAAAAGTTTGAGTTATGACAGCGCAAGTGGAATGGCCAAAATAAAAGTGTAAAATAATAAAATACTCTCAAGTTCCAGCTGAATATAATAAACACTTAGAGAGAAACCATTATCTACCAAGCACTGGGTTCTTGGGGCTAGCGACAGATAAATAAAAAACTAGTTATTTTTTGAGGTTTTTGCTTTCCAGAAATTTCCAGTGAATTAGGAGAGAGAAACATGTAAACAAGCGAGTACCCTGTAGGATTAAAAAAAAAAAGTGCCTGGCAAATAGTAACTTTCCACAAAGGTTAGGCACTTTGTTTTAGTGGGAGTGGGGGCTGACTTACACTGAGGACGCCCTGGAGGAAGTGGCCCACTTATCCCAGTGAGGATATGGGATCTTCACCAAGGGGTGGTGATCCAGGACTGAGCCTGGAAGCACAGTCACAGTTTTTAGAAAGATAGATGAGGACACTGTGAAACCTCAGCCTTCCGTGTCTTTGCTCACACTGACCTCTCCACCACCACGCACCCACCTGAACATTGCAACGGCTTTCACTGTCGCTCAGCGATTTTCTTTGGTTACAGGAATTGCTGTCACTTGTAGCCACAGAAGCAGAATCAGTCCTTGCAAAAAGCTGATGTAGCAGCCATTTTTCAACACCCCTGTCTGAAGTCTTAGGCAGCTGAAAACCAGGGTAACAGAAGGGTTCCATTTGCATTTAATATGCATATTTTAATGACCAAATTAAGATACAGAAATTTTAGGGTTATTGAATCACCATGTATACTTAGCTTTTAGAAAGGCATCCAGAAAACTGACACTAAGGCTGCTTGATTTGTGTAATACCTTTTCATTCACTGGTATATGAACTGGAAAACCTATTTAACCCTCTCTGTTTCTACTTTTTAATCAACATAATGGGTTTCTGAATAATACCAATTTGATATAGTTACTATGAGGATTAAATGAGATAATCTATATAATGCAAGTATTGAAATCTATATAAAAGCTCAAATTATATTATATATTATTTTACCTTGCATCAATCTAATAATTTACATGTGCTTAAATGATTTTACATAGTATGTACCACATGCTTTAAAAAGCTGCAATCCTGTATGTTAAAAATCAACAGTTTTTAAAATGTTTGCTTTAGAGCTTTGGGGTCCTCGGGGAGTGGGGGAGGGAAACCAAGAGGCAACAGCAGGCCTCATCCCACCCCTGGGAATTCCAGACTAGAGTACCGGCTGCCGCGTGTCAGCGACACATTACACGGTATTACATCCTTTGCAGTTGTGAGCATTTAAACATTTTTATAATCTATAAATTGAAAAACAAAGTTGAATTTTCTTAAAGAACTTACTTCAAAATGTAGGCATTTAGATTTATTTAACTATTTATATGTTAAAATATGCTTTTTATTAGATGACATCATCAAACACTTCAAAAACCCCATGAGAAGTGTTTTGAGAGCCTCATTTTATAGACAGAAAATTCAGAGCCAAGGAGATTAAGTTTTTATTGTCCCTTTGTTAGCAGATTTACCAAGTTTCATACATATTCACTGATTTTTTTATTCAGAGAACTGTTTTTAAATTAAAAACTTTAATTTGAAATAATCATAGATTTACATGCAGTTGTAAGAAATAATAACAGGGAGATTCTATATACCCTTTACCCACTTTTCCCCAATGGCAACATGTTGCAAAACTATTAATATAAAACAATATCACAACAAGGATACTGCAATTAATTTGGGCAAAATACAGTGTCTTTCCATCACAGGTGCCTCATGCTTCCATTTACAGCCACGCCCACCTGCCCACACCATCAATCTTCCCTGTGCCCACCTTTGGCAACAACTAAGCCATTTTCCTCTTCTGTGTTTTAGTCATTGTGAAAGTGTCATAAAATAAGAACTCAGAGTTTATAACTTCTGGGGATTGGCTTTTTCTCTCAGTATAATGAGCTGGAAATGTATCCAGGTTGTCTCATGTATCTACAGTGTGTTCTTTCTCATTGCTGGGTAGCGCTCCATGTTGTGGATATAGCTTGTTTAACCATTTACCTGTTGAAGGGATATATAGGTTGTTTCTTGGTTTTGACTGTTACTACTAAAGAGTTAAGACAAAGCATATAGTTTTAATAATTCATTACCAATGTTGAAAACATCAAAAAGATGTTTTTGTGGTCTTAATACAATGCAGATAGCTTTTTCTTCTGAAGCCATATCAAGTATGTTGATTAGAATTTTAGATGGGTTCAAAATTGTAACAATATAATAGACTTAAATTTCCCTCCTCACATTTGAATAAATAGCATGTAAATTAGTGGAACAGTAATGACAGCCAAGCTCCCATCAATCCTATGGAGTTAGAATTTTCAAGAAAATACATATTTTATTCATTCTGATTTCAAATATATATATATATATATATTTCAGTAAAAAAAATTTCTTTAGTTAGAAAATATTTTATAGCCTTAATTTGATATCCATGTTATTATATCCTTTATCTTTTGAGAGCCCACATATGACTTGTTATGGTTGTCAATGCTTTAAGTAAAGGAATTAGGAAGAGGAGAAAGAGTTCATCTCAAATCTCTCTAACACATGGTCGTCTTCTGATTAAATCATGTCCACTCAGCATCAGGCTCTTAAAAAGGAAAAGAGGCCAAAGTGGATCAAGAATGAAGCATCAGTCACCTGCCCTAGAGCTCTCTCAGTTGATCTCATGGCCAGGGCCAGGCGTTTCCTGCATAATCAATATGGTGCCACTTAGATCACAGCTTTACTACAACTGAGGGAAGCCAACTGGCCAGTGAGGTTTCATGGTAACCTGAGGAAGCAGGATGGCCACGCAGGAGTCCCACTGCATAACCCCAGCTCAGAGCTTTCTGCTCAGAAGCAAGAACATTTTCCTTCCCAGAAAAATCTCTTCAAAGTTATTCCTTCCAAAGGCAGTACTCACTCCTTTCTGAGTCAGCCCAAAGGTACTTGCATAGGAAGCACAAAATTCATTCTTAAAATATTTATTTAAATTTCCTATTTTATAAAAATAGATTTTGTTATGCTTTAATGTTTATTCAAAACACATATTTTAAAACATTTTAAACTATTTTTGTTTTAGTACCAATAAAAACTTAGAACCAATAAAAACCAAAACTTTTCAGTCATCAGCTCTTGCTTTCTTATCATAGTTCTAAGACTCACAATTTTCTTTCATAACAAAAAAATCTGAAACAGCTTTAAGAAATTGTTGTACAGCATGTGTTACCTGTGGATATCTTACAATTATGTTTTATCTCCTTGTTTTATTGACTATTTCATTGGCAATGTTGACCTGAAAACTTACAATAAATTTTAAACTTTTGAAAATACCACTTGATATGTTCATTTAAAAAATATATCCTGAATCATTGTTATGTACCAGACATAATGCTAGGTACAAGAGATGCACCTATTATTGGGACAACCCTGGCCTTAAACCATGTGTACTTTAGGAGGTGACTAGACCAGGAATATAGTGCCAGGGTTTAAATTTACAAGAAAAGCCTGTCGCTCTAGGAGCAAGGTCCTGTTTACTTTGCTCGAAGACACTGTTCTAGCACCTCAAACAGTAATCAGCACATTGTACATTGGCAGAAAATATCTGTTGGATTGACTGAATGAATATATAAATTATAAGTATAACAGGACTCAAAGAAGCCTTTAAGTTTTTAATAAAGAATTAGCTATATTTGATTGATATGTTCAACATGTTTCTGCAAAAATAAAAGCAATCAATGCACATTTTGAGTTATTTGAACAATTTAGCAATATAAAAATATGAAATAAAATTAATCTGTATTCTCTGGACTCAAAATACAGATAAAATTGTTTATATCTTCTAGTTTTGTTAAGAGTTGGAATTTTTCAAACAACATTAGTATCATACAATATATTAGATTTTATTCTCTTTTTAATTAACATTATATAAATCATTTATCAATATTGTTTAGGGCTCCACAATATCCCTTTCTGTACATCACTATACCAAACTTTATTGATAATTTTCCTACTATAAATGGTGACTGTTCCCATTTTTGTACCATCAGCAATACTAGGATAGATAATAATATGCTTTCTTAAGTGTTTGTTTCTAGTCATTTCCTAACTATATTTTGTCCTAATTGCTGTTATTTTTTCTCAAATTTTTGGTAGTTTTTTAGTAGTATAGTGGTGATAAAGAAAAAATAGGATTAAAGATAAGTATAAAAGCTTTTATTAACAGCCCACAAAAAGAAAATTGTGGTGTTTCTAAACAATAAAACTCTGCAAATAGATAAAGGAAAGGATAATTTATATTAGAGTCCTATTAAAACAATTTTTGCTCCATTTCACCGAGACCTCTGGTTATTTTCAATAATTATTGGACCCAAACAATGTAGCTTAGGACTTTGACAAAAATTGATAAATATAATAGCACTCTTTTGGAGCCTATAAATAAGGAAGTAATATGAGCCACTTTAACAGAGAATCTCATATGAAATAAGCAAAGACTGACTTCAGATGATCACCCATGGAAGAAAGACGTTCTGGGGGACAAATCATGCTATTTATGCGATGCAGACTCACGGCATTCCTATAAATAATACTCCTCTTTGCTCATTTAGAATCCATCTAGGGATTTAAAAACCATTAACAGTAGCTGAGCACCTATGCCTGGCCAGGTACTGTGGTAAGCAAATAAAACATGCCCTCACTGTCTAGGCGTGTACAGACTGGTACTGCAGTTACTAAATGCATAAGCGACTGCTAAATGAGGCAAGACAGTCATAATATAAATTATAGTAAGAGACAAACTCCCATGTAAATAGGAGAGATTAGTTCATACTGGGAAACCCAGGTAGAAGTTTGTGGGAAGATAGTAACATAATTCAACAAATATTTATTGAGTGCTTATCATGTTTTCTAGATATAAAACACATAGCAATGGACTAAACTGAAGTCTTGATTTCAGTTTCTATGCCAGTAGAACAAGGCAAACCAGAAAGAAAACAGGAAAAATAGAGTTATTTACTGACATGGGCAAGGCCAGGAAAGTCCTGACTTGAAAGACAGTGTAACAAATTTTAGTTTAGCTTGGGTTATGTTTAAAACTTAAATGTTTAAGAGTAAGAAAGAGAATTTCATATGAAAATAAAATTGTAGAACTAATTTTTTTGTAATTCTAGAATCTAGTCCAAAACTCAGAGCAAGTGGAGTACCATTTAATGAGGAAAGGAATGGATGGCTTTAGGTAATAAAGCGTCGTGGCATTTTTGCTCATCTACCTACCACTCCCCATTCTCCAGCCAATGGCAGGGCCCTTTGCCTGGACTGGGCCACCCATGTTCTGGTGTGGCTGGCTTGGCCAGGGGGCTGATATGCACCATGTTCTCAAAAGACCATAATTCTTAAAATGTATATTAGTAAAATACTGTGTTTGACCTTTCTGTGGTTTCCTGAGGGACAGGCACAGAGGCTGACCTTTGTTTTGCTCCCCGCTTTCCCCTTTGGGAAGGGTCTTTATATATTCTGGATATTATTTTCTTATCAGGTATAATATTTACAAATATTTTCTCCTATTATGCAGGTTTTTTCACTTTATTAATGTCTTTTGATGCACAAAAGTTTAACATTTTCATGAAGTCTAACATTTATTTTTTTCTTTTGCTACTTTTGCATTTGGTGTCATATCTAAAAATTCACTGCCAGATACAAGGTCATGAAAATCTATTCCTATATTTCTTCTAAGACTTTTATGGCCGTAAATGGTCATCATTCCATTTTGAGTTAATATGAGGTGAAGAAGGGGTCCAACCTATTCTTTTACATGTGAATATCCAGTTGTCCCAGCACCCTTTGTTAAAGAGTTTTCAGCTAACATTTCTTTAATCCTTCATTTCTCTCCACTCCTTCTCAGTCTCCTATAATGCATATTGTCAATATGGTTAATGCTGTTTCAAAAGTCCCTAAGACTTGGTTCACTTTTCTTCATTCTGTTTTCTTTTCTTCTCTTCTGAAATATCAATTGTCCCATCTTCAAGCTTGCTGACTCCTTCTTCTCTCTATTTAATGCTATTGAACTTCTCTAGTTCCTATGTATGACCCAGCAATTCCACTCCTAGGTATATACCCAAAAGAAATGAAAACTTGTAGTCATACAAATACATGCTAATGCATGTTCATAGGAGCACTATTCACAACAGCCAAAAGGTTGGAATAACCCAAAAGTTCATCAATGGCTAAGAAATTGTGGTATCTATATACACATAATAAAAGATTAATCAACCTGAGAAAAAAATGAAGCAATTATTAATGTATATACTGCATTGTCATAAACCTCAAAAACTTAATGCTAAGTAAAAGAAGACAGATAAAACATCATGTATTGTCTGATTTCTTTTATATAAAATATTTTTAATAGGTAAATCCATAAAATTCATATTGGTAGTTGCGAGGTGGTAGAAAAAAGGAGAAATGAAGAGTAGCCGATTAACAGTTACTGGGTTTCCTTCTGCAGTGATACAAATGTTTTTGGACTAGATAAATTCAAAAGTTGCAGAACAATGTACTAAATGCCTCTCACTAAATTTTTCCCTTAAAAATGGTCAATTTAATGTTATGTGAATTTCACCTCAATTAAAAAATTTAATGTAAATGAACTTAGTAAATTGAATGAATTGGTGAATAAAAAAAAGAATACAAATTAAGATATAAGGCCGGGCGCAGTGGCTCACGCCTGTAATCCTAGCTCTCTGGGAGGCCGAGGTGGGCGGATCGTTTGAGCTCAGGAGTTCGAGACCAGCCTGAGCAAGAGCGAGACCCCATCTCTACTATAAATAGAAAGAAATTAATTGGCCAACTAACATATATAGAAAAAATTAGCCGGGCATGGTGGCGCATGCCTGTAGTCCCAGCTACTTGGGAGGCTGAGGCAGCAGGATTGCTTGAGCCCAGGAGTTTGAGGTTGCTGTGAGCTAGGCTGACGCCACGGCACTCACTCTAGCCTGGGCAACAAAGTGAGACTCTGTCT